>JAGFVP010000070.1:0-120012 GCA_021031095.1 Bathelium albidoporum
GGGTAGGGCGGGGGGTGGGAAGGGTGGCGGAAAAGTGAAGCGGAGGAAGAGCAAGCCGTCGGTGTCCCCGACGAGTCCGGCTGCTGGGCAGGGGATGACGTGATTGTGGGTGGGAAATGGGGCATGGAGGAGTAGGAATGAACGGGCTGGACTGGGTCGGCTCGGGATCATCCGAACCAGATAGATCAGCAATGCAGTGTAGCCTCCATAGTGCGGCTAGGCTGGGAAGGGAATGTCGGAGATATTACATCTTGGTGGTTCAGGTGCAGGTGGGATAAGCTAACTGCGTCCCTGTCATGCCACTAAGTCAGCTGGTTGAAGAAAGATCAACATTACACTATCAAGGCATAATGGATCAGCTATGACATGCCAGACTGCCAAGAAAACTAGTTTTCGTCAATGCCGAAGATTGTAGCTGGAGATAGGCTGCGGGCTGCGAGGATAGATTTTAGTCTTGTGTGAGGTCAGAATGTCTCGCAATCACGCAACCTTCGCAACGTGGAAGGGAAGACTGGCTACGTTTCTTGAAATTTGAAAAATACGTTGTTCATGCTCCGCTGGAAGAGCAGGCTTCAAATTAGAGTCACAGAAAGGATTCAATTGATCGCTGACTACCAATTATGTAGCTTCGTCAATAGCCAAGACATTACTCTGAAAACTTGACAAACTTTTATGCTGGTTCGTGAAATCTTACTGAGTCCAATTCTAACACATCGAAATTTCGCGCTAAATACACACATTATCTTTGCGAAATTGGATTCATAAACGACGCATCGCTCTATGGCAAAAGACCTCCAAAATGCAAAAGATCGTGCATGGGTATCATCGCTCGTTTCCCACCCAATGACGGTTCTCATGATAATAATTAATGCATTAAGAGAAAGGAATAAGTTTTCAATGCTCGTAATGTTCCGATCGTGCCATCCATCTTCTAAGCGGTTTAGATTGGGGTGCTTGAACAACTGGTAAAGACCGTTTGGTCGACTTTTGCGTCAAAGCCCAAGGCGCAAAGTGTGCAGCCACGGTAGGTCGCGCCCGGAATTGACCCACTCCCTCCTGCGGACCAGCAACGTTGTACTTGTCGCTGAAGGGCATGGTGTTCTTTTGGTTCGAGATGTACGTCCAGATGTCATTGATGAACAAGTCTCGGGTAGTCGAATTGGTGGCGTAGGCAGCGACCCAGGAGTCCCAATCCGTCTTGCCCCAGTCCGCCCCGTCGTCAATGGGTACGCCACCGTCTTGGCGCACTGTGGGGTAAAAGTCTGTTTGATCCTTGAAAATCGACGTGTTTTGGAAGGTGTCCAAACCCAGAAGCTCGTCCGGATATAAATTGAATTGTAGGTACCACGAAGAATTACCGTATGTCAGAGTCAGGTAGGGCTCCCCGGTAACTGATGAGATGGCCGTTCCGAGACCATTCGTCAGAATCGTCGACGCAAAAGATTGGCCTTTGGTAGTGTAGTTGCTTTCTCCGCTTAAAGCCCCATATGCGGAGAGACCAACGGCAGCTTTGATGGCCAGTGAAGTCATATTGGTGAATGCACCAAGCCCATCGGTGGTGCTGAGCTGGTTAACAGGATAGAGACCGTTGTTCTCAAGATATTGGGCATATCCTGGAAGTAAAGACGAATAGTTTGCAGCAAATGATTTGTCGCCAGTAGCCTGCTGATACGCATAAAAGAGGATCAATAAATTTCCCGTCTCCTCGATTGGCATCAACTCTGCCTGTCCGTCATTATGACCAGTTGCGTTGGGGTAATTGGCTCCAATATCGTGGATCACATAGGGATATGGCCAGCCTCCAGTTGCAAGATATTGGACAATGGGTTGCACGAGAAGACGGATGTAATCAGGTGCTAACGTGTAGAAGAAAGGCAGCATCGGAAAAATGATATCAACGGTATTCACATTGCCGTCGCTGGAGATTTCCTTGATGAAGGCATTTGCATTTGCCGTCTCCAAGGTACTGTTGGGTATTGTCAAATCAATTGCTCCAAAGATTTGACGCACAGATAACGCCAAAATATCTGCATATTTAGATCCAGCCACAGAGGCGCCCGTACTTTGTACCTCTGCGTCCAGGGATTGTGACTCGTTATACGCAGCCTCGTAATCGTCGAAGAACTGATTGACAGCCGATGATATATCTGGGTATTGAGACCGATAGTAGTGAGTCTGTGCTTCTCCAAAATAGTTGATGGCTGCTTCCCGAACGTATCCAACTGCGAACCTCACGGTCGTTCCCGAATTTACTTGTCCAAGTGAGTGCGAGAAACCGACAACATCACCAGCTCCTGGTTGCCCGACCTGGGCGTCGGCGAGACATCCGACTTGGGCGAATTGGTCGCGAACACTTGCAGCCGGGCCAGATCCATAGGACAGAGCTTCTTCACTCACGGCCTTCGTAGCAAAGATGGCCTGACCCCAGAGTGCTTGCTCGTTGGCAGACTGACTGTATGTAGCCTGACCGTTCGCAGTGAGCTCATAAATTGATGCGCCTGAACTCGACGTAAAGGTCTTGTCCGTGCTCGTTGATTGGCCGGTCCATGTATCATCAATGTCGGAGTATATTAGCACATTAGGACTTTGTCCGTTCAACCCTGATGCAGTCACACTGAGATATGAGAAGGGGAGAGACTGTCGAACATAATCTGTTAAAGACACCGGCGAGAAGAAATCAAGCGTGATCAGAGCGTTACCCGCAGAAATTTCGAATACGGTATGGGTGGACGTGTAATTCCCGCTCAAGAGAGTTCCGGATTTCGAGCCATTGGTAGGAGACGATACACCGAAGATGTTGTAAGTGTCATTGTCAACATTGGCAATCACAGACCAGGTCAACTGGTTACCAAACCAGAACTGGGGAGAGGCGCTTGCAATGTCTCCTGTCTCATTGAAGGGAAGCCAGGCTACACTAGTAAGTTTACAAAATTAAGAGAAAAAATGATTTGATGAAGATGCTGACCTGAGAGGTAAGGATTCCGAACGGCAAGAGGAAACGAGGGAGGGAGTAAAGGGCTAAACGACGCGGCCTCGTTCTGTCCCCAAAAGAGGGAGAAGCGTAGGAGTACGGCAAGTACCGCGAACTTAATCATGCTCGGCAAGGACCAAGTCAAGACGGTAGAGGAGACAAAAACGAAGGGCCAGATGAGACAGAGGATTAAATAAGAAAAGAGCGTACACCACCAAGAGGTGGAGCTGTGATGCTTTCCATGGTAGGCAGGGTCTCCTCCATCCTCCTGTTTTGGGCCGACTATCGATTCGGCAAGGTGCACCATCTTCTGTAAAGACCGACTAGGGTATTGGACGTGGGTTCAATCACGACAGCCGCCGCTCCGTTTGCTCAATGGCAAGGGGAAGAATGTATAGCTAAATTCACAAATAAGGTTGGGATCGTCGCTGTTTGTGCCCCGAGGATTGACGGTGATGACACCGCTCCGCGCTCGTGGTGCGTCCAGCCACTAGGCTCGAACGGAAAAGCTTACCACGAGATCAACAGGTGAAGGCGCCAACAATGCAAGATGACATTTTGCGGCGCGGCCAGAGGGGACGGGAAACCCCACAGCGCGGGGGCGGCAGAGGCGACCAAAACGAAAAGAGGCCACCAGTGCTAATTGTGTGATGAGAGCGTGTCGGGGTAGAGTGGCGTGCTCAGCAGGGAGACGACGCGTTTTCAAAGGTTAGGCGTGGTCCAAATATGGAGATGTCATGACCTTGGCTTGCGATTGCACGGATACTTTGCTCATTTTAGCTGTCCGAGGTTGGGCTCTGGGGAAGGTGAGATAAGATGAGATGACATGCGGAGAAGGGCCCAGTTGGCGATGCTTTTTTAAGCATGAGGCTCATTCAGGGGTATCCGTACCTCCAACCTCCCTAACGCCTGTGGTTGTCAAGCCCCCAAAGACGCCGACATCCTGCTCCTCCATTCCGGCCTAGCATTTCCATCTGATCTAAGGCTGAAACGAAGTCGGCGAATGGCCTTCGACCAAATCCCGGCAAATTCCCTGCAAAGTCAAGAGCTCGGAGTTTCTTGTTATGTTTTTCCAACTTAGCACTGCCTCATCCTAGAATATGCAAGATTATTTCGAGAGCTCGAAAAACGCGATTTCAATGTCACACGTGATATTGGGTTCCGATCAGGCTCGCATTTAGCATGATCGGCGACCTCACAGTTACTTGCATAAAGAGGCTGAACTCACAAGCAAGGACTCTTCGTTACTGGTGCAAGAGTTTCCGGAGAGCAGGAAGCTTCGATATGAAATAATGCACTTGCAAGGTAGCTATTCTGATTAAACTTCTGGAGACTTGCGACTTTACTTCTCGACCGCCCCAGCAATGTATGCCCACTCTTGAATGGAACCACAGGAGTGAAGTTCTTATGCCTTCGGTTTCAGAAGTGTGGCCTAGTCAAAGGGTACAACTGAATGGGGTTGAAGTGCGAAATCTCTGCTCTACAGAGTTCTTTCCAATATAATCAGAACCGTCGTATGAAGGACCTAAACCGTACTTCTCTCCCTTGCTTTGAAGAAGAGACAATGGAGGTAAATCATCAAACTGCTACATAAACTTACTTATTTTATCTACAAATGCGCGAGGGGACATACAGCTATTGCGTCTTTCCATAATAACTGATGTACACGTTAATGCGTCGGCCAAAGCCAGAGCAAATCGCAATACCGCATCTATCCAGCTGGTATCATCTGTATCCACGAAGGCGTGAGAAAGATGCTTTTTCAATTAGCCCATGAGCAAGGAACACCATGCCGAAGAAATCGTGGCGAGTCATTCATTGGGAGCGCATCGCGCTAGGTGCTCCAACACTCGATTTGATCTATTTTGGGATGTTACTATTTCCTACGCAGTAACGGATTGCACTTCCGACATGGCAGAAGATAATGTATGCCAAAGTTGAGCAGGAGCTCATCAGGGAGTTTCAGAAGAAATGTCGCCTCAAAACTCTACATGGACTATACCTCTGAATTCAAGTCGCGGAAATCCTCATCAAAGTTTCAGCCGTTTTACTGGCCGGATTTTTTGATCAAATAACATTATACGATTGAACCCGGACTTTTTGAGAGGGGGTCCTCCTTGATATGATCAGCCGAGTTGGGTACGCCGATAGTTCTTTTCTCACCTCTTGATTAGTTCATTAGCGAGCATCAGAAGAAATGTCGTGCTACCAAAATTGCAAAAAGACTGTAAGTCTTTAATTAGATCACGGAGCCCCCCATCAACAATGTTACTCATTTAATTGTCCTAGTTTCTGATTAAAAAAAAAAAAATGAGTAACTGTTTAATTTCATTTTTGAATGAGGGCTTCTGTGATTTGATTTGCCAGAGGATGCCGACAAGTTCTTTTGTCACTCTTTATGAATTCGCAAATTTTCAAAACTTCAATTTCAACTGCCAAAGCCTACTGGGGGGCCATTCATGATAAGACGCCAATCAGGCGCACTGAGTCCCTTGCATTCCCCAAACGCCATAAAAATAACTAAAACACGTGTATGCCATCCAACCCCCTCGCCCCCCCCCAAAAACTCGCCCCCTCCCTCTACCCCGTAAAAGTCCACGCCCCATCCCTCGCCAACTTCTCCCTCGCCTCGCGATCCCACCGCTTCTCCTCCTCCGTCAGGCGGTCCGCGCCGCTCCAATTCGCGCTGCTCGTCCGGTCCCGGAAGCGCTTGTGGCCATCCTTCTTACGGAAGACCTCCTCCATCTGCAGGGGCGGGATCGGGCCGAAGATGGTCTCCGGGTCGACGAGCTGCTGGCGCAGGAGCAGCTCGCGCAGCGCGGGCGAGTCGGCCCACGAGGGCTGGCGGAAGGGCGGCTTCGTGCGGCGCGGCGGCGCGGCGCTGTCGGCCGAGTCGCTGTCCGAGTCGGTGTCGATGTCCGGCAGGCTGATCTCTTCGCCGGGCGTGTACTGCGGCGGCGGCGGCGGCGACGACTTGAGCGGCACCTTTTTGGTGGTGGTGGTGGTGGTGGTGGTGGTGAGGACGGATGGCGGGTTCGGGTTTTGGGTTTGGGAGCCGCGCGCGGGGGTCTTGTAGTTGCTGGGGTTGGGGGCGTGGGAGGACGATGATGATGGGCCGGCCGGGGGGTTTGGAACTTCGGCGAAGGGGATCTTGGCGGAGGAGAATTTGGCCATGTCGTTGGGATGGATGGCCGTCTTGGTTTGCTGCAGTTGATGTTGAGCCATGGAGGTCCAGTACTTTGGTGGAGGGTGTGCGGCAGGCGGTGGTGCATTCGTATAGCCATGTGGGAATTTCTGCTGGTCCTAAAGCAATGTGAGCAATGGTTGCGGTTCTGCTTTGAAATGAAGCTTACTTTGCGGATATTTGAATGACGAATGGGCGGCGCCTTCACCGAATGCCGTGTCTCAAACTCTTCGTCTTCTTCGTCAGTTTTTCTCCGCTTCCCTTCTGTTTGCTGATAAGATGGTCCAGTCCGCTGGACGACTGGCCTTGATGCCTGCTCATCCTCATCTTCTGGTTTGGGTCGCTTGGCCGGTTTTGCAGGATTGATAGGAGGGTGAGGCACAGAACGCAGCTGGTCCTGCACAGTGTTGAATCGTGAAACTGGTCGAGCTGCACCCAGATCTGCGCGAGGAGGCGGGGCCTGTGCTTGCGCTTTCTCTTGCTGGAGTTTTGCAGTCAGATCGCTCGCTTGTTTCTGCTTTGCTAGCATTTGAGCACGTTGTTGCTCAAGACGTTGCTGCTCAAGTCTGCGCTGCTCAAGAGCCTTTCGCTGAGCAGCTTCTCTGGCTTCCAGCAACCGCTGCTGCTCTGCAGCTTTGCGCTGTAGCTCCTGTCTTCGCTGTTCTTCCTGCTCTGCAGCTTTGCGCTGTTGCTCTTGTCTTCGCTCTTCTTCCTGCGCGGCTATGCGTCTCCGCTCTTCTTCTTGCTTAGCAGCCCGTTTTCGCTCAAGTTCCCGCTTTTGCTCTGCTTTTCGTTGGGCGGCTTTCTCCTCCTAGATTGAAATTAGTCAAGTTCATGGCTTGGGACGTTGATAGACTTACCATCTCTTTCTTCCTAGCGGCAGCTTGCAAGGAGCTGGGTTTCGTAGGTCCTGATGTTGAGCTCTTCAGATTGTTCGTTGACGTTGACGACTGAAGTGATGAGCTGGATGCTTTTGAAGCGGGTCCGGACTGCTTGGATTGAGATGAGCAAAGGGATTCCTGGAGTGAAGATTGACTAGCATTGGCAGACGGTGCTTGTCCAATCTGTTTGCCTCCGGTTAGTTGTGCAACAAATGAATGCATGCATTGAGCGACAACACATACCCTCTTCGATTGCGACGGCAAACGAATAGCCACCGGAGCCGGCTGGGCCTTCGGAGCCGAACCTTTTGTGGGCTTCATGGGCCTTCTCGGTTTCTGCGATCGGGACGATGGAATGCTGCTCTTGGGGATTGCGGGAGGGGGCATTTGGTCTGCTCTATCGGCAGCCTCATCTGTACCGGAAAGGGCCGCTTTATCAACGGCAGGAGCCTGTTGAGCATGTTCCTCTATCGTCGTGCGTTGAACTTTTTGCGATGCTGCTTTCAATCTTTCCTGCTCTCGGACTTTGGCGAGCTGCTCGTCTCGAATACGCTGCTCTTTGGCTTCCTTTTCCTTCTTCTTCTCTTCTCGCTCGGTTGAGCTCCTCGTCTTTCTTCCTTCGTACGTTTTGCTTGGATTGGCTATCGCTTGCTTCTTTGTAGGTGGTTCTTCGGTATCATTCGGTTGTGTTAGCTGGTCCATGGATGGTGGTTGTGCCAGTCTTTTCGAGCGCGTCACAGTGGGCGAAAGCGTTTCCATCTTCGCCTGAGCGCTCACGCCAGCACTACTGGCAAAAATACCCTTTGCAGATTTCAGGACCGAGTACAACTTCGCTTTTGAGGCGCTGAGGGGCCCATCTGGATGGCGTTTCGAGTATGGCGATCCAGCAGGAGTCGAAGATTCTACGAAACCTGCCGCTGAGGCAAGGTCTGGGTATGACACCGATCCCGTTTTCTTCAATGCGCCTTCGCCGGGAGTCGGTGGCCTGCCAGAAGATGATGTACCACTGCTCGTGGTAGCCTCGAATGTTTTATAGCCTGAGTCATGTGCTTTGATAGGCGATATCCCGGCCCTGTCTGCGGTCATAGACCTGATAGGTTGTTGCATATCAAATTCTCCAATAGTCTCCTTTCCGCTTATCTTCTCCATGACGTCGGCAGAGCTGCTCTTAGCAAGATGTGGACGATGAGGAGCGGCGGTGTTTCTCTGAGAATCTATCGGCGCGATCCAATCATCGTCGTCATCATCCATAACAAGTGCGGCATTCTTGGCGCCGACATTGGTGGAGGCTCCCTTATGTTCTGCTCCTGGTTCGGCTTTGGTGGATTGCGAGAATACGTTCTGGGTTGTTGTAGCGAGAGATGGGATGGACTTCGATGGTCTTGGCTCTTTTGATTGGCCAAGCATCGTGATCCGTTCGTGGAGACGCTGAGTAGCGTTCTCTTTGAGCTTCTTTGTGCTTTCGGAACTTGGGCTCTTGTGGCGTGAGGTACCATCTTCATCGAGATCCATACCATCATGAGGCTCGTTCTGGGTTGGCTGTTGACTGTCGCGCATGCTCTTAGCACCGTTCCAGTTTCCAACCTGACTACCGGAACGAACTCCAGGCGTACGGTGCTGATCAATGTAGCTCGTCCTATTTCCTACGCTCATCTTGCCCAAAGGTTCTCGTGCAGGAAGCGAGGCAAAGGTCAAACTGCTCTTCCTCAGTAGCGGCTTGTCTGGACTTGACGTATCTGAAGGCGACTGTGCATCATCCAACTCCATCTGGTCTTCGGCTTGTGTCATATAGCGTGCATCGGTCGTTGATTCTGCTTGTTCATGTTTCTCTTTACTCGGTTTCTCGGTAATAGCATTTTCGTCAGCAGCAACCATCTCTGGTGCTGCACTTTCATCATCTGTAGCTGCTTGGGGCACAGCAGCGTCGATATCCATCTCATCGTCGGGCAACGTGAGTTCGTCTTCATCACGGTGATGCGCAGTAGAGTGTGATTTCTTTCCAAAAGCCTCCTTGGCAGACACAAAAGATCCGTCCGTTGTCCTGCCCTCTTCTGTACGTTCATCTGGCCTCCATTCTGGTGTTCCGTGGTTCTGCGGAGAACTTGAAGCCAGTATCTTTGCCAGTGAATCTTGCGTAGAGACGTCTTTCAAAAGCCGGTCTACGTCCATTTCATCTTCAGGAATACCATGGTATCCCGAGTCTGTGGCTTTGTTTTCTTTTCCTGGAGCAGGCGCAAGCGGTTGACGAGCTGGCGATGTGTTTGGCTTCGCTTGCGTGGAAACATTGCTATTTTGTAGCTTGGTGACGTTCTTGTAGAAAGTTGTGTTGTGTGCCGGGCTTTTGGTGTTCTGGGTGTTTGGTGCAAAGATGTCCGTCAAAGGCTGTACCAAATAATCAGCTACGCCACCACAGATTGATGGGTTTACATACCGCTCGCCCTTCCAATGGCATTCGCTTTCGCGCCGTTCTCGGAGTTTTGCCCCTCAGTTTGCCGGGTGTCTTAAAAACATCCGCGACATGTCTGTTTGTGCTGTTAGCAGTGATATCTCCATATTCACCCAATGTTGATGTCTCACAGTTGGGTGCGACTGAAGATCTCAGCCATATGCTCATTGAGCCATTCCATATCATTTTTTGCTGCAAAAGAGAACTCCTCTGTCTCTTGATCGATAAAAAGCTGGGCCTGGCTCCTCTCGTTGAGGACCCATTGCGCGGTGCCCACTTGTGGCGCCTTGGATCTGAGTGCCGCCATGATCGGCAACACGCGCTTTGAAAACTTGGTGGAAAAGCAAGTCAACTAATGCAAGCTGGAATCAAAAACAGATGTCGATCATGTCTTCGTGAACAGTCAATGGAGTTGCGATGAGACAAAGACAACAGACTTGATCGGTGGTGATCGTAACAACGCGTTGTTTTGACTTCAGCAGAAGCGGACGCTTACTAGCGAGAACCGATCCCGCCCCTAGCCCCTCTTCACCTCCGCTCCAATACCCGCCATCCTCCATTCATTTTCGGACTCCGGTTTTAGGAACGTTAGCCGATTTACTATCCTTTCCTTTGAAACTTTATATCGATTTGCTAGCCTGTGTACATAGTTCAAGCATTCTGTTGATTTTTGAAAAATCAATCTTTTTTTTTTTGCCATGGCTGCTCTTCAGGGAACTATCACGCGTAGAGCGCTTTCGTACAGAATCCCAAGAGGGACAATGAATCTTCGAAATTGGCGCCCTTGCCTACCTTTCTGCCAAGTGCCTCTACAAAATCGAGGCTTTGCATCCACACGTTACCGCCGCATCATGGAGACTTCTGGATTTACGGAAGAGCAGATGGACGTCAGATCTGCTGTAGAAAAGATCTGCTTGAATTTTCCAGATGTACGGCGCCCATATTCATGGAAAGACCAAGTGTTTTAACTCCAATTAGGAGTATTGGATGCAGCATGACCAGTCTGGCGAGTATCCTCATGAATTACATACCGCGTTGGCAAAGGACGGGTGGATTGGAATCGCCCTTCCCCCCGAGTTAGGTGGCGGTGGATTGGGCATTTCAGAGGCGACGATGATGCTGCATACCATCGCTGAGTAAATCAACCCATTCCAACAGCTCGTTGTATTTCTTTCGCCTATGGGTTCGTCAAGGCAATGCTTCATTAGCCACTGATAGACAAGCTTGGCCTGTTCGATATAACCCATATTCTAACACGCGAGTACAGAAGCGGAGCAGGTATTGCAGGGGCTCAGTCCATCCATGCTAATGTCTATGCCACCCAAGTAGGTGGACTTGTGTTTCTTCTGATCGGAAGTTCTGGTTCTAATCATCATAGCCTATCGCCAAATTTGCTACAGAAGAGCAACGCGAGCGCATGCTCCCAAAGCTCATAAGTGGCGAGTGGAGAGCATGCTTTGGGGTGTAAGCCCAACCTTCGTTCAACAGCAGATACCAGAATTTGACTCGTTGTTCTTCTCAGTACGGAGCCAAATACTGGTCTAGAAACATTGAAGCTAAAGACAATGGCCATTCGCGAAGGCGATCATTACAGAATATCCGGCCAGAAAATGTAAGCGTTGCTCAATTCCGGCACTATTTTCTTGGATCATCATGCTTAACCAGTGACAGTTGGATAAGTAGTGCACAAGTAGCAACGAAGATGATTCTATTGGCCAGGACGACCGCGTTAGAGGACGTTAAGAAGCCATCGGAGGGTTTATCGCTGTTCTACATTGACCTAGACAAGTCCGCACCCGGACTAGAGCTCAAACGCATTCCCAAGATGGGCGGAAGAGCCGTCGATGCGAACGAAGTATTTTTCGATAATTACAAAATACCCGCGGACACCTTAATTGGCAGCGAGGGTCAAGGCTTCAAGATTGTTCTACATGGAATGAATGCGGAACGATGCCTGCTCGCAGGCGAAGCTCTTGGCCTTGGCTATGCGGCACTGAAGAGAGCAGCCAACTACGCCAGAGAACGAGTTGTTTTCGGCAGACCTATTGGCCAGAACCAAGGCATTCAGCACCCGCTTGCAGCCGCTTATATGAACTTGGAGGCTGCCAAACTTGCGACTTACCATGCTGCTAGATTGTATGACCGGAGCAAAGAAGATGAAAGTGTCACACAGCATGCAATTGGCGTCGCGTGCAACAGTGCAAAATACTTGGCCGCCGAGGCTGCATTCACTGCATGCGAAAGGGCTGTGATGGCACATGGCGGAATGGGCTATGCGCAAGAGTATCATGTAGAACGATATCTGCGCGAATGTTTCGTCCCAAGAATAGCGCCTGTGAGCAAAGTACGTGTCGTCTCCCCAAAGCTATGCTCCGAGTACCGATCATCACTGACAGTAAGCAGGAGATGATTATGAACTTTATTGGTGAAAAGTAAGCATGAACAAGTCTGATGGTATTATAGAGCAGAACTGACAAACCACTACGAAACAGAGTGCTTGAGCTTCCCCGAAGCTATTGAGTTGAACGGGACAGATGCTGGCTTACACGCAAACTCTTGCCAGAAAATGAAAGCACAAATATTTAGCGTCTTGGAATAGTGGCACACTAGGCTCTTTTAGAATGCTCCACAGGGAAGTCGCTTCCGCCGATTGCAAAAGACAGTCAAAAATGGGGTGAATATAGCGTGATAGAGCGTAGAGCGTTTGTAGAGCAGTAAAGAGCAATATCCACTTCGGACAGTGGAGATAGAGAGATGTTGTATGAGGGAAATCAGCATGCCATTGAAATGTCGAAACACATGTGGAACAAGCGTTCATTTATTTCACTAGAATGCCAGCCAACAAGTTGAAAAAGCAGATACTATCTTAGATCAGGACAATGGCACAATTGCAAGTGGTTGCGACCGCTGTTAATTACCCAGTCTGCTTAGTCAGCAGAACTACCTACCAGAGGACGTCAGAATTGACGGAGGGATTTTTGAAATTAGTTTAAATTTCTCAAAAAACTTGTGACGTACTTTTGAGGCTTTGGACAGATATTCTATGTATTGAATAGAAAATTTTAAAAAGATTGCGGATTGTTATTAATACTTGAATCTTGTGATTTTGGTGAGAATTTGGCACCTTTTTGGGGGTGGTCCGTGAATTCTGACGCCTTCTGTTGACCTGTTGAAACCTCTCTGTGTATACGCTCCGACTTTACCCCTTCTCTCTGCGAACCTCGCGTCCATCCATCCATCTACCACGCACCCACCTGGCCACTCATTCGAAATGGCAGACCGCCAATCCGGCGGTGCCTACGGCGCTGCCTCCTCCGACACCTCCTTCCGCCGCACCTGGGACAAGAGCGAATACGCCGACAGGGCCGCCGAGCGCGAGCAAAAGGTGCGCGACGAGGGCCGCGCCCGCCACGAAGCCCGCCTCGCCGGCAAGAAGTACGTGCGCCGCGCCTCGACCCCGCCCGACGCCGTCGACACGGCGGCGCGCCGGGCCCGGCTCGACGTGGCGGCGCAGGTGGGCAAGACGCAGCTGGTGCCGGCGGGCGCGGCGGCGACGGTGGGCAAGCGCGGGCGCGGCGCGGGCTTCTACTGCGACGCGTGCGACCTGACGTTCAAGGACAACCTGCAGTTCGTCGAGCACCTGAACAGCCGGCAGCACCTGGTGGCCGTGGGCCAGAGCGGGGAGGTGCGGCGGGCGACGGTGGGCGAGGTGCGGGAGCGGTTGGCGTGGCTGAAGCGCAAGCGGGAGGAGGCGCGGGAGGCGGAGGTGGTGGATTTGGAGGGGCGGTTGGCGGTGCGGAAGGAGGTGGAGGAGCGGGAGAGGGAGGAGAAGAGGAGGAAGAGGAATGAGAAGAGGCGGAAGACGAAGGATGGCTTGGGGCATGTGAAGCAAGAGGTCGAGGGGGATGGGGTTATTTGCTGAGGTTGGACACAAGGTCGAGCTTATCCTTTGGCTTGCCTTTGTGCAATCAGCTGGACTATAACAAGAGCTACTCATGGCATTTCTCTGCGCTGCTTACGCTGGAAATGCAGTTGCTACAAGCAACGGATCAATCTACGCCATACACATTGGCTCGAGGCCACGGACCCAGAGCGCTTCATCTTGAGTATTGGTCTTAAGGTATGTGTTATTGGTCAAGATTTTCCTTGGCAGTTTTATATGATCCCTTTCAACGTCTTCGAACTCACGGATACTCCAATTCTATTGTCCTCTCCTGGCTTGCGTAAATTCTTTTGACAAAACCAATTAGCTTTTCTCACTAATTTTGTAGTTTATTCCGACCGATTTTCAGCTATGGAATGACTCGAATCCGAGCATGCGTTACTACAGGATTGTTCGATCCAGCGAGTTGACGAACCACTCCGAACCCGTCAACAATCGATTTTCTCCTAGACCTGTCCTAGTACGCCGAAGTTTCGAGTAGGTTCTGATATGGCTCGGTTTGGATCCACAAGCCCTTCATCGTGCGAGCTCAAGAAATGCTCTATTCAGCGTACTACAAGTGTGTCTGTGCCATCAGTCCAACTGACTGGCTTAGTAGAATGCTTGAAGTCTATGACGACACAGGAGCTTAGCTGACTGTTAGTAGAGCTGACTGTTAGTAGAGCAGTCTGCTGAAACGGCGAAGCGGTCATGGTTGGGTAGGAAAACGAGAGTGGCTCAGATAGACTTACAGCTGCGGTCTTTGAGACTGTCTCTGGTGGTGCACTACCTTGCGAGAAGCACCCACTTATCTTGGCCAGCATGTCATCATTGGGTTACTTTGTGAAAGTCACGTAATTGTTGAATCTCGCTTAGATATGAAGTCTTCTAAAGAAGCTGTTAAACGTATACCAGCTGATTATTTTCTGACTCTGCGGTCTTGGAGGTGCTTGAGTTGCACTCCGTAAATACGCTGGGTCGCATTAGGTACCGAGGTATTACAACATTCGTTGAGGTCTAAACTTTCCAATCCGTTTCTGTCCTTTTCGATATCAGACTATTACTTTATTGATCAATCGTCTGACTTCAAAAGGCGAGCTTTGCTGGCTAACAATTCTGTCAAAAGAACGCGTCACCACGCAACCCCGTTCGCAGCTCGGAGTCTCCTTGCAAATCAAGCGCCTGAGAAGACAGGCAAACAGTACGCTAATGTCGATCATATGCAATGTACTTTTGTTCTAGCAGGCTTCGATGCAAGCTACGCCCGGCGGCAAGGTTGTGGCTATATTCTCTCCCGGGGCCAACTAAACTGTGCCCTCAAGCGCGCTACACGGTCTATACTATACTGAGGTAGGTACGATATGCAAATCCCTTGGAGAGACCCTGCACTCCAAAACATCAGCCCCATGGGCACTGTCCAATAGTTCTTTCCATGCCCTAATTGCCGACGAGCACAGATCGCCCAGGTGGGATGCAGGAGACTGGAATATTGGGGGCCGTAACATGGAAGCGCACGCATCCAGTCGTTCAGTTGGATAATCAGGTCCCGGCCATGAATCCTCAATCCAGGAAGGGCTCTCGAGGCTAGAAGTAAATGCAATGCATGGCAAATTACTGCGACCGTGCAATTGCTGAGCTTGCAGGTGAGCCATATAACAATGTTTCTTTTGAACTATATACACTGCAAAACAATTTGAGGTTTCCTACTTCCCCAGTGTCTTTTCAATCTCGGTCTTAGCTGTTTGAGATTAACATTGGCTGTGTCCTCTTTCCATTCAATGGTATCATTTGCAGCAACAGGACAACGCTCCTCTCTACCCTTCAAGAACTGCAAAGGGCACACTTATCTTTGTCACTTTGCTAGTTAAGATGCTTATACAAGACCGGGTGATGGTCGCGGCTGCCCTCGTCACCCCCGTCATTGCTTTGCACCGTAAATAATGTCCTTCATATGGAGTGTGTATTGCTTACTTCAAACAGCTTCGCTCGAATCTACGGCCACTCAGTCACGAGTGGACATCCCTCAATCTTCCACGCAGCTTCGGTTGAACATAAGGGCGACAGCAAGCACAGAACACTTTAATGCTAGCACGAGTGCGCCCCCAGCTCGCACGACGCTTATCAACAGTACGGCAGCCTCCTTTGGCGAATGGGATCAATTCGCCTACCCAACCATACCCGCGTTCAGTGCAGTCAATGATGGAATATGTGAAGCTGGATACGACCTGCCAATTTCCGGGAGTGGTCCTTCATATGCACAGAGCTGTCAAGATGCATCAGCAACCTACTCCGCATGCAGCTCGTCATGGTCTGCAAACCCGGCAAATTATGTGAACTATACCACGTTTTTGACGACATCCCTGTTGACCACACCGTGTGAGAAAGCTAACTATGTACGGCAAAAGTCTTTTGCAAGTCAGTCATGGCCCAGAAGATCAGCTAACCTTCTCTCAAGGCATTCACAACGACCCTTTGTGATGGCTGGCCACGAGTCTTTGGCCCAAGTACAGACCTCGGAACCGGAAACTGCTCTTTTGCTCTTATGTTTCCATCACAGACGGCATATTCATCGGCCAGCAGCTTTACAGGTCCTTCACCTGTTTGCAATTTTGCGCCTGGTGACTGTGGTCCCTTGACCAGCGCTTTCGCGACACAATGGTCCGCAGCTAAATCTTCTTGCTCCCTGATATCCTACGTCTACTCTACTTGTGGAGTGCGCGTACCTGAGCCCCCGATTTGCAACGCCCCTATCGTAGCCTCAACGACCTCCTTCTCCTCCTCCTCCTCCTCCTCGTCCTCCTCCTCATCCTCCTCATCCTTACTTCGGACAGGTCAAGGGCAATGTAGCTACTGTGTCGTGTACGCGAGTCATGCAAGGCTACTGTATTGGCCTGTCACAACTGTAGGGGGAAACCTTTGTGGCAAGGCGGGAAGCACTATTGAGAATACACCTACGATACCTGGAAAGCCGAACACTGTCATTTTCGACAACTCAACCTTGACATCGCCGACCGTATACTTCTCCTTCGACACATTTGGACCCGACACTAATAGCAACTGCGGAACTCAGCATACCAATGTACTCTTTCCCATGGATCCCAATGCCGTTTCGACTATCCAGGGTGCCCGCGCTTTAATCGACAGTTTTCCCTTTAACTACGCTGATTTGCAAACTACGTGCGTCACCAGCGAGGGCAAGGAAGGCTGCTTTACCTTGGTTCCAGCTGCAGCGTATGAAGGGCAGGCATCGTGCTTCGAGAATGCCGGTGCTCCAAGCTTATGCTCAACGTTCAGCCCAGATTACAATCCGTACATATCACTGCCACAACAGGTACTAACATACGATCCGCAATGGGGCCCTTCCTGCATACCCTACCCTGACGGGGTCTGGGACCCTCCGTATCCGTTGCATCAAGTGCAGTCGGCGGCTGCCCCTGTGCCAAGCACTAGCATGGTCACGCCCATGGTAAGCGCAACGCCAGGCTCTGGCCCTACGGTAACGGGTCCTTCAAAGACATCGGTTGCGGACCCCGGGATGAAGTCGACCTCCGTACCAATCGATCCGAAGCCTTCTAGCTCTGAAGACCCCAGGGCTTCTGATAAAAGCAGTGGAGATGTCTCAGCGCCGAAATCTGAACCAAAGACATCCAAGTCGAGTACTGCGGAAACGGGAGAAGACCCAGGATCTCTAAGCGCAGGCGAAGGCAACATTCCCACCCTGGACCCTGGTGTCCATGGATCTCCTTCAATACCCCCGAATAGTGCGTCACGGGGCTCTGACCCCGGTCGAACTCGTGGAAGTGGAGACGCAGGAGCTGCAATTGGGAGTTTTGTTGCTGGCGGCATAGGGGCTTCAAGAGCACCCTCGTCTACAGTGGATCAGGGTACGACCAGAACCGCTGCGGAGCATACAGAAAGTGCAGATCCAAAGGAGCCAGTGGCAACCACTGAGGGCCAGTCGGGCGGAGATCCAGACGCCACGGCCGGCGAAGCCGCTGGCGAAAATATCGCTGCTCTCCTTGGTAGTGGCGGTGATCCAGCTAATAGCAAATCTATTGCTCCAGGGGATGTTGGAAGCTCAACAATGCCCTTGGCCTCCATTAGTGGTCAGAATATCGTCGCTGATCCTTCAGGACAAGGTGTCGTTATTGGTACGTCAACTGTCAATGTAAGCCAGCAGATGACGCTCAGCGGCATGACTGTCTCTGTTGGTACGAGCTTTGCTGTAGTCGGAGATTCAACATTTGCGGTATCTGCGGCTACATCCAGCATGGCTACGGAATCTGTGGCGGTGTTTACCGCCAGCGGTCATGTATACAGCGCCGTAGAGCTTATCGGCGGAAGTGATGGCTCTTCAGTTGTCAAGATTGGCAATCAAGTCTTCACACTCGACGGCAGCAATTCTACGGCGACGCTGACTGATGGTGCTGTCGTCACTTTGAGCAATAGTCGGCTCGAAGTTGATGGCTCTACGGCGTCATTTTCGGCGGCGACCGCAGGCCTGACGCCAGCGCCGACCAAAGAAGCCGAATTGTCTCTTGGCGCTAATTCATTCAAAGCTTTACTTGAGGTCGGTGGAGGTAGTAGCAACGTGATAGTGATGGAAGGTGGAACTACGTTCACTATGGGTAAAGGACGTGCGACAGTCATCAACGGGAATACGTTGAGCTGGGCCTCGAATGGAATGGTTGCGGTGCAGCAAAATGGTGCAAGCAGCACTGCAAGCTGGTCAAATGGCGCGTTCTGGACGGAGCTCTCGGATGTCACGTTTGATGAAGGATCAATAAAAGCAACAGCTCTCCTTGAGGCAGACGGCTCTGGACATAGCAAGATCATCGTTCACGCTGGAGGCTCAACATATACAACCCCAGAAGGTGAGTCCGTAGTAGCTGGTGGAGAAACACTGGAATGGAGACCTGGCGGCACGGTTATCGTTGAATCGGACGGCGCGTCTAGCACGATATCTCAGAGCTCGGGTACTGTGCATTCTGCTGCAGTGGGAGGACAGGTGACTGGAGAATCGACTTCTACAGCGGCGCCTTCGCGTAGCGACGGCGGTGCTTCCCAGTCCGTGTCTGGATCTCTTACAACAGCAGGTGCTCCTTTTACTAGGGCTGACTGGCAACTGCTTGCTTGGAGTTTAATACCGCCGCTCGTAGTTCTGTGGTAGAAGATGAAAAGTATACCAATTAATAAATTTGTATTTGTGCTGCTTCTCCAAAATCTAACTATGAATTTCTTACGGCCGACCGTCGGATCGGACGCAGACTTGATTATTGAGAACCAAAATTACTTAGACTAAGACGCGGAACGAGGCCGCGCGAGTCATATCGGCTGGAAATTTATCTTGACCGCTAAAAAATCGCATCATTCTTCAGTCGCCATGGCCCCTTCGAAGGAATTCGGCATTCATTCCTTCCTTAATCCTAATACCTATTGGCCTTTTTGAAACTTTGTGTTTATCATTCAGCAAAATGGCAAACGACAATTCACGGGAGACCGTTGAAGAGATTGAACGAAATCCAACCTCCAAGTTAGGGGAGCGCCCAGAATGCTTCAAAAATACCCTTCAAGAGGTCCTTTTCGTCCTCACTACGACAATGGCTATAGCCATGGGATCTTTTGTAACAGGCAGCGTCACTGTAGTTTCGTCTTTCATCGGTGAAGACCTACATATGACCACAGCTGAGATTACTTGGATTAATTCAGCAAGCTCGCTGGCCGGGGGCGCATTTTTGCTCTTCTTTGGTCGGGCGGCAGACCTGTTCGGACGCAAAGCTCTATTTCTCGGTTCTCTCTTCTTCTTCGCTGTCTTCTGCCTCGCCGCTGGTTTCTCCAAAAACCCCATCACGCTCGATGTTTTGAACGGAGTCATCGGATTCACCACAGCCAGCGCCGTTCCCCCAGCTCAGGGCATGTTGGGAGTCATATACGCAAAGCCGAGCAAAAGAAAAAACTACGCCTTCGCATGCTTTAGCGCCGGAAACCCACTCGGCTTCGTCTTTGGAACCATCTTCAGCGGTATTGCAACCCAGCTTTTCAATTGGCGGGCAAGCTTCTTCTTATTGGCCATCATCTATCTTGTGTTTACCATCATTGCAATCTTCACCGTTCCGAGGGATACAGCAGAGAAACAACATCTGGATTGGGACGCGCTCTACAGATTCGATATCTTGGGGACCGTTCTTACCATTGGCGGTATTGGATTGTTTTCTGCAGGTCTCAGTCTCGGCCCGACCGCTCCAAATGGCTGGAAGACATCCTATGTTCTGGCTTTCTTGATTTTGGGCGTTCTTCTCATGATCGCCTTCGTCTTTTGGGAAAATTACTTCGAATACCCTCTCGTCCCTATGAGCATCTGGAGGGATAGGGACTTCTCACTTGTACGTCACACGACCTTTTCCATTTGCTTCCACATGGCTAACATTGTAGCTAGGTGATCCTCATTCTGTTGCTCGGCTTTATGTCTTTTCCCGTGTCTGCGTTCTTCGCCGCTTTGTACTTTCAACAAGTTTGGCAGTTCTCCGCCCTGGAAACCGCTCTGCATCTCCTACCCATGGCCGTAATGGGCATTCTCGTCAATGTATGGACCACCCTCTCGCTGTTCCTGATTCCATTTGTACTGAATTTCGCCTCTAGATATTTGCCGGCTTGATGCTGCATAGAATATCAAACCAGCTGCTGATGTACATCGGCTCCGCGGCGTACACTATCTCGTTCATGCTTATGGCGGTTAATAGAAGATCAGATTCGTACTGGGGATTCTTTTTCCCAGCTCTCATTCTTGACGTCGTGGGCGCAGACCTCGAATTCAACGTGGCTAATGTGAGTGCCGGGTCATTCCCCTCTACTTGACATGGGTGACTGACAGCTTTCAGATGTATGTCTTGTCCTCACTTCCACCTGATCAGCAATCCATTGCTGGTGGACTATTCCAGACCGTTACAAAGCTATGCATGACCATTGGCTTTGGTATTGCGACAGCTTTGTTTAACGGTGTGTCCAAAAATCCTCCTCGCACCGGTTACTACAGCGGTGATCCATCCTGGCCTTACGCAACAGTATTCTGGTATTCTGCAGCCTGTTGTGCCTTAAGTGTCGCCTTGGTCCCATGGTTGAGGATTAGGACGCAGGGTCATGGGGCCGATATCGATGGGAAAGATCGCCCAGAAGTGGTGATTATAAATCGTGCTGCGAGCGAGGAGAAGAATGGATAAAGAAAACTGGCAGCTCAAAGTGAGAGGGTTACGGAAATGATTCCATGACGTGATGAATCCAAGACTAGATACAGCGCAAGCAGATTGAGCGGCATATGCATTTCTATGGAGTTGAGAGACCTAAATGTGACACGCCGACAGATGTAATCATGCAACAGACAAAGCTGGCTTCCTACTAGATTTGTAGCATACCTTGATTCTGCGAAATGCCGCCTCGAAATTTCTCTCGTATTACGCGTCCACCCACCACAGTCTCCTTCACCAAGCCCTCCACATGTTGAGGCTCAATCCTACCATACCAAATGCCTGATCCAGCAAGCTCGTGTTCTGCCATGCTTGGCGGCGTGTATATGATAACGTTCCCAGCGAATTTGTGACCGCCAATATGCGATATAAGCCCAACGCGTGCAGATATATTCGCACCCGTCGTGCTACTCTCTTCAGCTCCGGGAGGTTCTGTCCGAATCCTGACGCCTTGGCGTGGCAGCTGGTTCAAGAACTCGTCTCGGAGCAACGGTCCTAGAACTCCGCATCGTCTGTCACGCCCTCCATGACCACATATCAAGATGATGATGTCTTCTATGGATCTCACGTCTTTAAACTCATATTGTGCAGATTTGGAGCGGGTAAGTCCGTTGGAATTGTGCGAGGGCGCTGTACCATGTACGGTAGGTTGTGGTAATAGGAAAGCTCTCGAGAAGGTCTCGACAGACTCCGGATTTGTTGGAATGGCGGGAATGTACTTGAAGCTCGGAAATAGGAACGCCGACGCAATGCTGGGCGGAGAAGGCGTTGATGGTGGGAATGACGAACTTGCTACTGCTACATTGAAGCTTGGCTATACAAGTTAGCTGCTGTCAGAATATCAAAGAAAATCTTTCTAAATTCATGCAAATTTCTGAGGTTCTACTAACGTCACTGTATTTTCCTCCTCTGCTAAGCAAGACCCTCAGTTCTCGAGCTAATGCGCTGTCCGGATCATCCACTATGCGGCTTGGCCAGTCATCTTTTCCGGTGGATATGATTACTTGCTCCGTATATCCTGCTATTGTATTGTTGAGTGGGAGCTCCTGGTCAATGACAAGACCCAGCGGTGTCTCTCGACACGCGCACGTCGGGCTCGGACATGCTTCGACGATTGGGAACGGGGCCTTTGCAGTGGAGAAGTATCTTTTGCGAAGACCGTTATTGTCATGTATCAATCTTCTCGTGGTGATGCTGCATATTAGATGTGGATGACATCGTCTAGAGAAGAGTGTTGGAAACATTCGAGGAAAAGTTAAGTTCAGGGCGCTAATATCGGCGGTAATGACCAGCGTAGCTGCAGCTACCTAATATCAACTATTGGATCTAGCATGCGTCATACGTCCAGTTCCCGAAGATAGTTTAGGCGAGCTTATGGGTTGTCTTGTGTCCCTTTGGACTGGCAAGTCAAATTCAAGGAGTTCCGGGGAAACGGTTACGAACCTGTACTTTAGTTGAAAGGAATAGCAGCGGAACACCATCAAATATCACATTTGTCCCAATGGCCGTACTGAATATTTCCATTTGTAATTTGGAACGATTCAAAAAACTGCCAGCTGGGATGAAAAAGAATTTGACTCGGAACAGACATCACATGATATCAGGTATCCGCTTAATCTCAACCTAAGTGGTATTTGAATACTATCAATCATCTTCTAATGATAGTCCCGGAGTCTTTTAGTGGACTTTGAAATAACAGCTGTCCAGCGAACCTTATTGCTTTGTAATACGAATCGTCTTCATCTCGTGTGTCGAGGTCAGATTCAGCCAAGCAAAAATCCAGGCTAGCAGGATCTCCCAGCCAGCATCATTTTCAGTTATCTCTATCGTCCGGTAGTCTATCTGGCAGGAATACTTCTCCACGAAGCCCATATCGTTTGCATAGTGAGTGAAAGAGTCAGCATGTTGAATCCGATAGAGTCTCGGAGGCCTCTCGTGGGCGATAGCGATGAAGTCGAAACGCACTTTAAAGGTTTGTGAAGCAGAGAAACGATATTGCCGGGGAAGATCGGGAGTGGGAGAGAATACCAAATAATGTCAGTTACTTCGACCATGTTCTAAAAGGAAGGGTCTCCCTGCCGCGAGAATTTTCCCGCTCCCTCCGCCAAAGCCTAAGGTAGATAAGGCACACGATGACCTGGCCCAGCACTACCTCCTCTCGCGTGTGTCTCCGCTCTTCGAACATTTTTTGGTTAATTTTCCTAGACGCCATATCCACCTGTCTCTCTTGTTCGCGTCCTGCCCGCCGCCGCGAAGAAGGTTCTTTCAGACTGGGTAACATCGGATTTATCCAAAAGGAATGTCATTCATATTCCAGAGAAAGGTAAAATAGAAAATCCGACTGAAATGTTGGTGGATTCGATTGCTAAACTACTTAGTAGTTGCTACTCGATCAAAGGACTCTTAGCCCGACCTCCCAGTATAGGAAAAACTCGTCAGTAATCGGAAGTGCACAAGTTGCGACTCTACACATCGTAGCACTTCCTCTGATACTCTCTGAAGTGGAGCCAACTAGTGGACCTTGGTGCTTGCATTTGAGAATTCTAATACAATGAACTTACAGTTGAGGCAAGCGGACTCTCAAAGACACACTGTATTTGTATGCTATGAGCGCGCGCGTGTGTCCTACCGTGATGAATTTGGCGGATACTTGAAAAGGCTGGCAACTCGCAGTGCTTCCAGAAACTACCATCTCTGGATTGCTTGTGACTTTGATCAAGTCTGGAATTACAAGACTCCGGCTCATTAAAGAATAACCGAGGTGCTAATGTGACAGTTCGAAAGAAAGCTAACACTGAATTAGGCACTCATTGGTAGATCTATCGCGTCTTGCACGTGTTGCGTGGTTTTGTCACTAAAAGTCATTACCACAGCGGAATGAAATTAGATGTGCTCGTAGGGCTCAGGAATGAAGATGAAACGCCACTCTTCTCGAGCGAACAGTAGAGGCTTGGCCACGGTGTATGGCTCGAGATGGCAACAATGACGAAAAAAAAAAAAAAGGGAACAGGTGCCGGCAATGTCTTTAGGTGGGTTTCCAGGTCTGTTAGCACCACACCGCTTGTCTTGTTCTCTTCTGAAACCCTTGACCGAGCCCTTGCCGCATGATCGAGATCCTCTTTACATTCGAAAGCCTTCATTGCTGTCAATAAATAGAGGGTACTAGACCTTGCGGATGTCGGATGACTTGAATTGGGCCCTTCGGAGGCTTGTGGGTGACCTTTTTCCCGCAATTATCGCCCGTGCACCAATGCTCCGTGGCTGTATCCCTCCCTTCAAAAGCTAGACACACCAGACAAGGACAAACGAGGCAGAGGAGGCAAGCTAATAAACCCTCATTCCTAGTCACTCCGTTAGCGATTATGTTGGGCCTTGAATAGATTAGACCGGTTTATTGGAGCATACTCTCTAATTTGTTCGACCTGCCTGACCCTCGTCCTTGTTCTTCTTTGACACCAAGGACAGTCGATGTATTCGGGATCCATACCAAGGGACTCTAGGGGCTTGACATAGCGTGGATTTGGAGCTCTTTCGACATCGGCTTGTTGCACACGTATCATTGATCTGACATAATTAGCAGTCGTATTAATGGATGAAATGCCGTGTCTTTGGTTGCCATACTCAGAGTGGATGGCCGTTGATGGTGCCGCTGGCGTAGATCCGTCATATCCCTTGGGAGTTGTGGCAATGTGGCTTCCAAGTGGTATCGCTGGCGATGCCGACATTTCGCGATATCGTCTTTGGTATGGGACCTTTAGAAAGCATCAGCGCACTTTAAGGAATCGTCGGGAGATTCAAGTAGTGACTGGCTGCCTCCCAACTCCTAACACGCCCAACTACCCAAGGCTGTATCCTGTACCTTCACGGCATGTTTCATGCACAAGGAGCTAATTGTAGTGACGCACAGGGCAGTATGGAAGACATGGTGTTCTGAAAGAATAACTTACGGTGTGTATGCCAAGATTATTGAGTTTTCAGCTCTACTCTGACAATGCATATGTTCCCCGAATAGATACTGGCTTTTATAAAGCCCATGCTTAGGTTAGGCTGAATCTCTATTGCTTTTTCAGGCTGACATCCTTTGGCTTTCTTAGGCGGCTGAGTTCCTGAGTTGACGACCAGCACATGACCGGACTGCGGTTATTCGGTGCCAGAAACTTTGTAAATTTCATCTTGCGGTCTTTTACTTCTAGCCTTGCCTCGTTGATCTTCTAAAGAATACGTTAGGAATAAGGTTCTTTTTCACTGATGTGCGGTGTCCTCAAGCATCCGTACACACGGAAGAATGCAATGCGGCTCCTAAAAGTGATCGATCCTCCCAGCAGTAGTGCGCTACCCCAGCTCGAAGATTTTCCTCCAGATCGAATTCCAGAGTATGCCATCTTGTCTCATACTTGGGCTGAAGATCCAGGACAAGAGATACTCTTCACCGATTTGGCACTTTACAACGCGGATTGGACAAGAATCACTCAAAAGCGTGGATATAGAAAAGTCTTGTACAGCTGTGCCCAGGCTCTGAAAGATGGCTTGCAATACATTTGGGTGAGATCTTTGCCCTTGAATTGAATCTCTACGATCTTGTCTCGACAGCCGCTTACGAATATACCAGATCGACACCTGTTGCATTGACAAAGGTAGCAGTGCCGAGCTATCAGAAGCCATCAATTCAATGTACACCTGGTATCAGAAAGCGCGAAAATGTTACGTTTATCTCGATGATGTACCTGCAAATGTCAGCATCATGAGTGACAACAATGAATTCGTACATACACGTTGGGCTAAAAGAGGCTGGACACTGCAGGAACTACTCGCACCGTCGAATCTAGTGTTCTACTCCACTGATTGGAAAGAGATTGGAAGAAAGGACACCCTGAGCCCTAGACTATCCACCATTACTGGCATAGACGAGGACGTCTTGACAGGCCAAAAAGCTTTGGAGATGACAAGTGTAGCTAAACGCATGTCATGGGCTTCCCGGAGAAATGTGACCAGGCCAGAAGACATTGCGTATTGTTTGATGGGTATATTTTCGGTGAACATGCCAATGCTATACGGCGAGGGGGGGACTAAAGCTTTCCTGAGGTTGCAGGAAGAGATCATGAAGCACTCGGACGACCATTCTCTCTTTGCATGGACAGATAATAGGCTTCTTGATGCATCTTATCATGGTTTGCTTGCAGAACACCCAGACCGCTTCGAAGGCTCACACAGCATATTTCCTTACGAGGATCGGGAAGAACGTGGATCCTATTCTATGACCAACAAAGGGGTCTGTATAGACTTGCATCTGACCCCACTGACTAACAAAGAGCCTGGATTATACGCTGCTGGACTTGACTGCCCCGTTCCGCCTCGTTTTGAAGACCAGGTCTTCCTAGCTCTGTACTTAAAGAAGCTTCCAGGCGGGCACAATCAGTATGCAAGAGTCCGAGCCGGGAGTCTTGCCAGAATCTACGCGCGGGGTGCTCTACAAACAGTCTACATTCGTCAAGCTATCATCGTGCCGAACGACAAGAGTATGTATCCAAGCCATGTGCTTCAATTGCATAAATTCGTTGGAGACAAGCAAAGCTATGGAGTCTCTGAAGTTATGATACCTTCTCAGGAACATCGCAGAGCAGCGATATCTTCCACAAAAGCTAGTTCTGGTTGGATTCCGCCTTCAAGTCCAACGGCATTTAAGATTCCTAGCAGAGGAGAAGCGCGGGCGTCTTGCGCTATACACATGGTCTATGACGAGATTGAACACTTCCTAATCATTATCGGCTCGATGACCGGTTTTGATATTGGCTTCACTGTCGTTGAACTCAAAAGTGTCGACGTTACCATAGCTGCAAATGATCACTTTGAAACAATCCAGACACTGTATGATCCAAAGCCAGTAGGAAATCACTGGAGATTAGGCTATCATAATATTCATGTGGGTGCTGATTCCCTAGTACAAGGAGATGCAAAGTACTACATGATCGATATCAAGTTAGACCCGGTTGAGAGGCCTCAATCTGTCGATTCGGACGTGGACAGGATAACTTCAACGCAAGATCCAGCAATTGGAGTCAGCAATCGGACATTTCGGATGCTGCGGCGGATCTTTGGCAGTAAAAAAGCCTAGAAAGCTTATCAGTATGGTACGCCAAGAATAAATATATTTCAATGACAGCAGTTGACGGCATATATAGGAGTATGTTGCCAACAAGGCAAAGAGCAGCGAGATTGATGTGTCTATAATACGGCAGTCTCTCCGAATTACGCGAACCAAATCTACAGTGACTGCAGTCGTTATAGCTACAAGGTCCAACCACGAACAGCACGTGTCTCAGAATCGTTGTTGTGCTAGAGACACAAACAAGGAACGGATTCTGTATTCATCTATAGTGCCAAGGAAGAGGAGAAGAGGAGGATTCAGGTGAACAAATAGGTGAAGTGATGATGTGGGCTGCTCCTGCAGTGGTAGTTGTGATTATTCTTGGCACTTCTTCCTTGTAGTTTGGACGAATTTTGGAAACACAGTTATCAAGATAAACCGGCAATATAGAATGTGAAAAAAAAAGGTTATATTATTTAATTATATAATTTTATATGTAAAACAGGTTTCCCGGACTAACAAAAGAATATTAATGATTGCCGCGGAAAGCTGAACTTAAATGAAATATCAATGATGGTGCTTATGTTCTTTTGCTAAGTTTGAGACATATTTCCTTCTCTCCTTAGCCATCTTACCTATTTAGCTTCCCTCCACCCTGCATTTCCAGCATTTCTCCCTGTGTCTTTTATCAAACACCATATCATATTTACGTCAAAGTCGCATTATATTTATTTGCGCTTATTTCCATTTCCAGAAACTAGCCAACTTACTATGAGCCCACAAATGGCTGATTGCCCTTGCTGATTATTAAAGATCAGAAGGTAAGCGGGCAAGAATCAAGGACAGAGTTGGATCGTTTTATCCACAGTAGACCTGCAAGCTTCCTTAATTCAGCCTTGTACTACTGAAAAGCCGCTGTGTTCAGCCTTGCAGTAATCGCCAGCCTTGCCAAACGCAACTACTTAAGGCTACTTGACATCGAACCAGACTTTGACCTGCAATCTTCTTTTCTTCGGGGAACCAAAATTCGCCTCTTAGAATTAAGTCTTGGGCTTGCTGAACGTCGTTGGCACCAGTGGAACCCCTTTCCGTTACTGCTGGTGGTGAGTTACTTTATTCTGCCAGCAACATGAGCTAACAGCACCGAATCTTCAGTTCTTGGCATCACGTCTTTTGCAAATCTGCCATTTCGAACCATTGGTGAAAATTATGCTTTCTATCACTCCATCAAAGATGCGCCACAAGTCATAAGAGACGTTTTGATCGAACTCGAGATATTGAGGGATACTTTACAAGGCTGTGTCTTACAAGAGACGCTCAACAGGACAAGAGACAATGTCGCACTCGAAAAATCGTTGATGCTGTGCAGGTACAAGATGAACAATCTTAATGACGTAGTCAAAGAGCTTGAGCGTGGATTTGACTCGAATACGAAACGCCAGCAAGTATGGGCTGCATGTAAAACGTCAAAGAAGGATGAAAAGTTGAACAACCTTCGTGCATCGCTTGAAGGAACAAAGTTAACATTAGCCTTGGCACTTCTCAGCGCGTACAAAAATCATGATAATCCTCAAGATAAGGAGAAATCACTGACGTGACAGCACAGGAACCAAAAAGATCAAATGTCCGCAATATAAAGGACACTCACCTCCACACTGGCTCAGGGATACAGCAATGGGCGGATTCCCTCTGGACCCTTACCTGAACTTAGTCAGGATAGACGAGTTCATGCTGGCAAGACCGACTTCATTCCTACTAACGTAGATCCGCAGCAACAGATGATCATCACAGGAGTTGAATCCCTACCAAGTACAGCTGCAAACAGACTACTACAACAGCACTCGGCCGAGAGTCCAGTCATTGATGGTACAAAAACCATCACAGCGGAGGGCAGATCATATGCCATTACGCCGCCACCCCTTCTCAACGCACAAGACTTCGCAATGAACCAGACACTTCAAGCGGACCGCAAACCAGAAATGTCAGGTCGGAATCTCCTTAAGCGAAGATCTGGACGCACAACAAGACGGTACAATGATCCCATCTATGCTACTATCTTTGGTCGTTTCTACTTTGGGACATACATCAGCGAGAAAAAAGTTTATGTCGAAGAGGACACTGTGAAATATACCGAGACCATTTCCTATTGTACCTATCACCCGGCAGCCTGGCTTATATCCCTTGGATTCAAATATGTGATGAATCTTAGCTTTAGAGCTCCGCATCCATTCATTAGCCCCGCAAGGGCTGTGCCCGATAATGCTCTTGTCTTTGAGTTATGCCAGCAGGGGAACGTCGACGCCGTCCAATTACTATTTGCGCGTGGAGAAGCTTCAGTCTTGGACGCCAATTCTGATGGGTACACGCCATTGCATGTAGGTACTTCCTTTTCAAACCGAAAGCTCGCCCTCGTCAACCATATCAAGAGACCTCATCTCATCCAACTTGCTTTTTGAAAATAGTTTGCGGCGAGAAAAGGCCATTACGAGATGGCGAAATATCTCCTTGTGCATGGCGCTGATCCTGATGCACGCACGTATCATAACATGCAGTGAGTTCCTAAGCAAAAGTACTCTGGCGATATAGTTGAACTGATGCTTTCCTATATCGAAGTGTAACACCCGCCGAATATATGACCTGGTGGACCATCCAGTGTCCCCTTCCTTCGTGGCAAAACTTAGTCAGGCTTTTCGATGATTACATTGCAGACGCTCAACAAGTTTACAATTGGATCATGATTGATCAATTGGCTTACACGAGAACAAGGCATGAGCCTCTCTTGTGGACTTTAGGTAAATACCAACAAATGATTTGTGAATCTGGGGGTAGAGTTTGGTTTCATTTCGTTTCGATTGCACTGACTCGGACAAGGGAATCTTCATTGCTGGATGCTATGCTTAGAATGATTCCTGTGAAACCCATGCATATCAGTCCAACCTTATTTCACCAGTTACTGTCTGATATATCTGCATACTCTCGTGATGTCAGTTTGTCGAATTCAAGGTTGAACCAAGAGGTTTTGTAGGTTCTTCGTCGGCACAACCAAGATCTGCATCTGCAATGGGGCGGAGAATCTTCCTTGTCACAGGGACTGTGGTTCTCCTTCTGTTTCAAAGTCTGGCGCGGCTTCCTCGGGGACCAGTTAGGTGACATACTGGAATCTGAGCTGAAATGCTCGAAGTCACCTCTCGTACAGAACAATTGGCAACTTTTGTCCCTTCGTCTAATTTTCGAACTGCCAGAATTGAAGGCGAATATGGCCGTCCATGCCGAATGCTCTAGTCTAAGATACAGCCGACTATTCTTATGTCCATGTCGAAGAACTAGCTCGTCCATCGAACAATGGTGGGAAACTATCAAAGAAGGAGTTAGGAAAACCAATTGCCTGTGTCCACTTAGAGGCCGACTGGATGATTTTGATCTAGACCTGAGTTGGAAACCGCACGCAGCGCTTGTAGAGCGTATAATGACTTGTCAAACCCGGCATCCCGACAGTTGCACTTATCAAGAACAAATTTCATTTGAGGGTGATCTGGAGTTTGGACCAATTGAAGAGCTTGACGAGCCCCACCCATGCGGAGTTTCTGAGGAGGAATTTCGACGGTACAGCTCGATGCGCCAGCTGATCACGAATCGATTTCGGGCGCAAGGAGGTGCTTGGCGCAATTCGTATCTGCCTGGTGAGACTTTGTGTTTCAGATGCCTCGCCCGAATGGAAGGATGGAGCAGTGATCCGTGTTGGTATCGTGACTATAACGATTCTCACCAAATCGCATCAACAATACGGATACAGAAAATTGAATGAGTCTATTCTACGTTGTCTATGAGATGCTTTGGTTATTTACAATTTTCGAACTTGGAAAGAAGTATACTAGTAGCTTTCTTGGGCAATTCGTAAAAATTAGAAAATGACAAAGCTTTCGTAAGCCTGGCTAAACTGATTTGCGCTGAGGTCTGCGCTATGGCCGTCTCGGGCTGATCTTAACCCCGAGACAAGGTAACACTGAGTTGCTCCCTACACTCACGATCTCCTTTGCATGCCGCGCCTCCCTACCAGCCTTCTCCTTAGAGCAAAGTCTATTGATGCGCTACTCCCGCATCTATTGCCCGTCTGTCGAGATCTGAGATCCGCTCAGAATGAATTACGGTGGCTCCGTGAGCATGTTCGGGGGCTTAACAAGAGCAAGGGACATACAACGCGTGTAAGGGATGTACACAGTCGGTTGCGTCGACTATGTGAGCGACGGGGAAGAGGCGAACCTCTTCAGTATCTCCTTGGCTCTGAGTACTTTGGTGACTCTGAGATCCAATGTCGGCCGGGAGTTCTGATTCCACGGTCGGTTCCATCTCGTCAATACTACCCCTTCCACGATCTGATTGTGAACATCAAGGCAAGAGACTGCTGCATCTGTGACCTACCTTGCCGAGTTTTTGCAGAGTAAGATTGGCAGCGAATGTCAAAGAGGGTCTGCCAGAGGTCTGAATTCAAGCCCTTTGCGAGTCTTGGATCTTTGCTGTGGGACTGGATGCATGTCTTTGCTTTTGATCCATGAACTCAGCAAAGCCGGGGCTCTACCCGCGCAGTCGCACTTCACCGGCGTTGACATATCCCCAAATGCAGTGAACTTAGCGTCCCTCAACAAGACACGTATATTTCCGAATGCAGAGAAGTGCGCGGGGATGCGACTAGGTATTGGCAAGGGCACGAGTTCAGGTTTCGAGAGTTCCGGAAATCTTCCAATCAAGGTTACGTTGGATATCAACTTTTTCGAGGCCGATATCTTTACCCACCAATTCATGAGAGACTCTGTCGAAGGCGCAACGTGTGCGGGTGGATGCAATATCATCATGGCAAATCCACCGTACATCTCTCCGGCGGAGTTCAACAAAACTACGGCACGGTCCGTCAGAAAATTTGAACCAAAACTGGCTCTGGTTCCACCTGTTGCATCTGATCCAAACGTCCAATCTGGAGATGCATTCTACCCTCGCATTTTGGAGATTGCCGAGGCATTACGTGCAAAATGTTTGCTTGTCGAAGTTGCAGACATGGACCAAGCAATCCGCGTCGGACGCATGATTGACCAGCTGGATCATGAATGGGCTCGTACGGAAATCTGGCGAGATGATCCCTCGTACGAGGAAGTTGTTAAGTTTCCCGGAACAGACTGGTTGGTGCGTGGACGTGGTAACGGTCGCTCGGTATTTGCTCACAACTTCGTGGACTTACCTGATGGCGACATCTGAGGTACATCAGGTGGGTATTGACTCTACCTTGTCACTCAAACCGTTTCTTTTATTCTCAATAGAAGAGTCTAACAGAAATTCAAACTAATTGACGAAGGGCCAAACATTTTGGTCTTTACCTCTTAGCGCCTTTAATCCTTTTATGTATTTTGATAGGAAGAAAATGGATGGTAAAGGGTATGAAAAGTACTAAGGCAATGAGCTGGCCAAAAAGGGCGCAAAATTTTGCAGACTGCAATGTCAACTTTCATAGTAGGACTCAATTACATTCACAATATTAACACTAAGTACTGTTGTTCATATACTCCTCCTATCAATAGCATGTATCTCTAATACACAGTTTGACTTATTTGTAGTTAGGTGTGTGTTACTTGTCCACACTTTTTCACGAGATATTGACTATAATTGTGCTCTATACTCTTGTTGTGGTCGCATGTGTGCTGTTTTGGGTGAGTCCTAACCATACAATATATTCCTTGAAGACGCATTTCCGGACCAAATTTTCTTCAGTGTCGTTTCTCTAAAATATCGTCTAAGACTCTAACAAGGCCTCTGACCTCGTCCTCTATCAATGAATTGTTAGGATGCCATTCGTACTGATCAGGGCGGATACACTCACCGGTGTTGTAATGCACTAGGCTGACCCTCACCACCCCATCATCCTCAGGCAACCCGAAGATCCCAACCACCATGCGGTGACTGTAGAAATGGCCGTACCTGATGCCATATTGACTGTTCTTCTCGACGCTCTCAACCACATCCCGGCTCTTCCAGCCTTTTGCCGTAAAGCTAATCACCGGAACTCGGTGTTGTCTGTCAGGACTTTTCTTTCCGTATATTGTCACGTCGCCTCGCTTGTTCAAATACTCCAGCACTATCGCCTGCAATTTTTCTTCATGCGCCGCGACATCGTCCCAGAATTTTTCCCTGGGCGAACAATATTCCATTACCTTTGGCAGGCTAGCCGCCAGCTCGTATGCTCCTGCCGCAAGACCTAGTTGATTACTGAGCTCATTGGGATGCGCCTCTTCGTTGAAGTAGTGACCCAGGCTCTGGATAGCCTTCTGGCCGCGAGGCGAAGCATAGAGGATCGCCTGATGTGGTCCGTAGACTTTATACCAACTAAAGGAATAGAAATCAACGCCGAACGCTTGAACGTCGACCTCGCGATGAGGCGCATAAGCGACTGCATCAACGCACAACAGCGCGTCTGGAGAAGTCTCATGGAGCGTCTTCGAGATGGATGCGATATCGTGGATCGTTCCTAGAATATTGCTCGTGTGCGTGCAGGCGACAAACTTGGTCCGGCTGGAGAGCAATGGTCTCAGGTTGTCGGAAGTCAGCACGGGATCCGTCGTCTTGTTGGTCTCGGCGCCGCCGCCTTGCCACCACTTGATCGTGAGGTCTTTGCGAGAGGCGAGGCGGACCCAGGAGGCGAGGTTGGCTTCATGGTCGAGTTGGGAGAGGACGATCTCGTCGCCGGGAGAAAGGTAGTCCCATAGGCTGGCGGATAGATTTTGGAAAAGTTGGGTGGTGGAACCGCCGAGGACTCTCACAGAGCATGAGTTGCGAGTACAGGATATGAAACATCATCCAATTGCATCTGCCTACCTATATTGTTCGTTGATTCTGCGTTCACGTACTTAGCTGCAGCGTCGTAACCCTCCTCGACAAGTCTAGTTGACTGTGAGGATATAGGGTATGTGGCGCCGAGCTGCACATTCGTGGATACGAGGTACTGCCGTATGCTAATCCAGAACGCCAACTCGTCAATGCGTGAACAGCTGAAAGGGTTTGGTTTCATTGGCGCACTGACAAATCTGCGACCGAGTCCAGGATCTGGCTGCCGCCAGCATTATCCATGAACGATTGATTTTGCCGCAGCGCGGCGAAATGCGCGCGAGCCTCATTGACATCGAACGCGGTCGCCATGTTGTTAAAAAGTTTGAGGTTGATAGGGAATTTTGGTAAAATCGCACTGTTCGGTACAAAAGCAATGTTAGATGCATGAGGGAGGGGACGCGTACATCATGCAGGTTCGTGCTTAGCGCAAGCCCTGACCGGTTGGAGCATCAAGTTAGGAGGAGGGTTCGGGGGGGTGGATCGCCATAGGCCTCCCTTTTAAAAGCACACTGCGAACCGTGATACCGACTTGCGGTCTCAAGATACTGCCCTCGAGAAGCAGGAGAGGAAACTTCTTGCGCTCCTCTTTCACCCTACTGCTGCCAGGAGGAGCATTCATAAACTCCGGATGCCAGAGCACGCTCGCCACCTTTATCTGCCATCATCAACCCGCTTAGCAGCGCGGCCGACACCATGACTCGGGTCAAACTTCTTGCCGCCGTCGCAGCGGTCTTCATCCTGGTCCTCACATACCTGAGCCTGCAAGAGCACGAAGTCGTGCCTCGGATAGCGAAAATACCAACTTCGGTCTCCCAGCCGCACACCTGGACATACGACTCTGTACGCGATGAACGAAATCTGGGGCTTACCGAGGAGCAGTGCGAGGTGCGCAAACCAGAAGCACCTGTCAAAAATAATGTTTGGTTCTGACCGCAAGCTACAGGCCGCATTTCCAGGGCAAGATGCCGAGATTGTACGAGCGCGAGAATGGCATGCCGCCAACGGAGGGATAGATCAAGATCAGGTGAAATTATGGATAGATGAGCCAGACAAGGCACATGGGCAAGTGCGCATACTTATATATGATGGCGATGTAAGTTCGGCGGAATGTTGCTGTCTGTGCCGCATCACCCTTGAGTCAGGGCTAGTGGAACGCAACGAGTAATGAGCTGACCGCGAAAATAGATTTACGTTGTGGGCGAAAAACAGGGCGTCGTCGACCGGACACGGTATTTGGCAGGACTGAGCATGATATATCGATCTATTACGGCTATCCCCGACCCACGCGTGCTGCCCAATGTTGAGTTTACACTTGACAGAATGGACCACCCGAACCCCGAGCCCCGTCGACCTGGTCGAACAGCTTGGGGTTGGTGTCGTCACAAAACAGACAACGATACTTGGGTCATGCCCGACTTCAATGGCTGGTCGTCTTCTGGTTGGGACGCTGTTGGGGGCTACCGGGCGTTTCGCGAGAAATCAAAACCTTTCCTCACCCCATTCAAAGACAAGCTGAAGAAGGCACTTTGGAGGGGCCAATTGGATGTTGGGCAGAAGATTAGTACAATTCGGAAGAAGCTGCTGGAAGTCACTGAAGACAAGCCTTGGAGTGACTGTGGCGAGCTTCAATGGGGTTCCCGAAAGGGCGTTGTGCCAATGGAAGAGCACTGTAAATGGCAATTCCTCATTCACACCGAAGGCAGGTATTAGCGTGTCTCGCTAAGACATTTGGTTGTTTCTGACAGCGAACCAGGCAATTCGTGGAGTGGCCGCCTTAGGCCATTGAAGAACTGTAATTCTGTGACCATCATCCACAATCCGCTGGAGTACATTGCGCATTTTTACCCGCTACTGAAGTCTGAGGGGCCTGACCAGGTAACAAACCTTGGGTCCCTTGCAAGCGCTGATGCCGCTAACTGTATTGAATAGAACTACGTTGCGGCACAGAACGATTGGTCGGACCTGGAGAACATCATGGATTACTACCTTGAACATCAGGACGAGGCAGAGCGCATCGCCGAAGAATCGAAGCGGGTTTTCCGGGATCGTTATCTGACCCCTGCTGCCGAGGCATGCTATATTCGGCGAATGATATATGAATATGCAAAGGTGCAAAATTTTGAGCCGCAATTGTACAGAAATGATACCAATGAAGACGGCACGGTGACGACGCGGGTCAGAGGCGTCAGTTGGGAGCGGTTCGCATACAGGCCACCCAAGAAATTCGAGGTTCCCCCGTTTCCGGAGGGCTATTGGTTCAAGTCGAACCAAATCGATTTTGAAGATTGAGCACTGATTGGATACTTCGGAAAAGATGAACATTGAAAAGATGAATTGGTAGGGTGGATTTCTCCAGAAGTCTAATGAGATGGACAAGGACGATGTCTCTGGCCTCAAGACCAACGACGAAGGGGACACGGGAGACGGAGACGAAGATAAACGCAGAACGATACCTTGGACCAACAGCTTATAGATGTCTCTATGCCGTCTGACATAGTATGTCCGAACAGTGGGCACGTTTTGGAAATTCTTGTAATATAGTCCCTGGTATTTAGCCGGCGTACAAATTGAGCGATACCGATTCGGTTGAGAAGCTAGAGTAATCGAAGGTCATACCAATATATGGACTCTGGCTCTGTTCCTTTGCGCACCGAACGTTGAAGCTCCTAGCGTAACGTACCGAATCCCCACACCTACCACCCACGCGAAATGCTTGTTGAAAACGAAGAAGGGGTTCTCTTTTACCCCGACGCCTCGCTATGCAGATGAAATGTCAAAGAAGTTCATAGCTATCCTTACTTCTGAGCATAGCTTTCAAGGTATTGAACCAGCCTTTCTACCGCAGTCACAGGGACAGCGTTGTAGTTAGAGACGCGGATACCTCCTACGCTCCGATGGCCTTTGAGACCTAGTAGATTCAACTTGGTCGCACCATCTAAGAACTCTTTCTCCTTGTCGGCACTGGCGCCATGCACTCGGACGCAGATGTTCATTCTACTTCTGACTGACTTGTCAGGGACTACCTTGTAGACATTCGGATATTTATCGAGGACTTCGTAGATCATGTCCGATTTCTTCTGTGAGATTGCTTCTTGTCCTTGCACTCTTTGAGCTTGGTAAGTGTTGTTGAGCTCTTGCATTACTCTCCCGGCCACCCAGACATCAAAGATGGGAAGCGTGTTGTACAGTGAATTATTCTTGGCGATGGTCGGCCAGTCGAACACAATGGGACTGATTGGAAGCCCGAGAGCACGCAAGGTCTCGGAAGAAGCAAGCTTCGACTGCGGAGGCAGTAATGATTTCCGTAGTATGACAATCGTGATGCCAGTGTTCCCGACGTTCTTCTGTGCGCCTCCGAAGATGACGGAATACTTGCGCACGTCGACGCGTCGACTGATGAAGTTGGAGCTCATGTCTGCCACGACGAGGCGTTCATCATCTCCAGAAGTTGATTCAAGGCATGACGGGAATTTGGGAAATTCTACTCCATCAACAGTCTCGTTGTCGCAGTAATATACCAAGGCAGCGCCGCTCCCACCTTGACTCTTGGCTGCCGTGAGTTTCCATTCGTCTTCGGTAGGAATCTTGCCAAATTTTCCATCATTGGATTTTCGAGCGTCCAGAGCAACGTTGACATGTTCGGAGCCGACAAGCCTCGCTGCCTCTTGGGATGCTTTCAGCGACCAGGATCCAGTAACGAGATAGTCCAATTTCAACTCTTCTTTGACTTGTTGCCTTAAAAGTTCCAACACCCTGGAATTCAAGTCCCCAGACTGTCCGCTCGTAACCCCGAGCTCTTGCTCAATCTTCTGTCTGCGTTTCTCTACCCATAGTCCAACCATGTGATATACCACGGCGCTGAACTCCCCGCTGCCTCCACCCTGAAGAAAGAGTATTTCGTAGTCATCAGGGATGTCCAAAAGGGTGGAAAGGGCCTGTTTAGTGTCGGCGAGCACCTTGTTTGCTTCGGGTGACCGGTGAGATATCTCGGCGATCCCAATGCCACCGTTGTTAAAGTTGAGCAGGGCTTTCGAAGCTTCTTCTAGGACTGGGGTAGGGAGAGGCGCTGGGCCTGCACCAAAGTAGGCAACTTCTTCCCTGGACGGCATAATTGTGAGTATGCTGATGTTCGAAACTCAGTCGGGAGAAGAACTGTGCGTGATTTTGACTCATCCCACCATCTTATGTTGCCCCACGCTTTTAAAAATCCGGGGATTTTGTTCAGCCAATCGGAGGCTGACCGCGGACTTCTTGACCTTCGCTCACAGGGAACCTCGAGTTCAATAAGCTGGGCTTCTGGGAGATAAATGGCAGTGATTGGAGGAAGAGTGCCCCCTCAAAGGGCGTTGGTAGGCATAATTGATGCTATTCCATCTTCTCGTCGTGGCTAATGTGGATGACAGTTTTCACTGTTTTCATTTACTGCAAGACGCGCCTGCATACGACCCTTGAGAGCTCTTCAATCGCACAGACTTCCTTCTTCACGAATAAGACTCTATTCGACTCCCACCCAGAGGAGGCAAGCCGAAACGCAAGATGTCTTCCACGCGCAAGCTGAAGACCCATTGGCTGCCCAATTACTCTTCTCGGACAAGGCACCTTCATCCACACCCCAAACCCTTACAGAAAAGATAGTTCAGAGATATTCTGTGGGACTTCCAGAGGGCAAGTTCGTCAAGTCAGGCGACTATGTCACGCTTGCGCCGCATCAATGCATGACACACGACAATTCATGGCCTGTGGCTCTGAAGTTCATGTCCATTGGCGCTTCTAAGATCCACGACAAAAAGCAGATCGTTATGACCTTGGATCATGATGTTCAGAATAAGAGTGAGACAAATCTCAAAAAATACAGACAGATTGAGCAGTTCGCACGTGAGCAAGGCGTCGATTTCTATCCAGCAGGACGGGGTATCGGCCATCAAATCATGGTCGAAGAGGGCTATGCTTGGCCAGGTACCTTGGCAGTTGCTTCAGATAGTCATACCAACATGTACGGTGGGATCGGTTGCTTAGGGACGCCTGTCGTGAGAACAGATGCTGCAAGCATCTGGGCGACAGGCCGGACGTGGTGGCAAATCCCGCCCATTGCCAAAGTTACGTTCACTGGGACGCTTCCCAGAGGCGTAACGGGTAAAGATATTATCGTCGCACTTTGCGGTCTCTTCAACAACGACGAAGTCCTCAATCATGCCATCGAATTCACCGGAAGCGCTGAGACTCTCTCTACCCTTGGCATCGATGACCGTCTCGCCATTGCTAATATGACGACGGAGTGGGGGGCTCTCTCAGGAATTTTCCCAATCGACTCTCTTCTTCAGCGTTGGCTCCGCTTTAAGGCTACCGAAGCCAATATGTACAAGTCCGCTTCCCTCAGCTCCAGCTCGACTGATCTGCGCTTCAACCATCCTCGCCTTGACACGCTCTTCTCCCCTCCCCAGCTGTCCGCCGACCCGGGCGCCAAATACGCCAAATCCCTCTTCCTTAACCTCTCCACTCTACAACCCTACGTTTCCGGACCCAACAGCGTCAAGATCGCCACCCCGCTCTCGACTCTCGAAGCCCAGTCTCTCAAAATCGACAAGGCCTACCTCGTATCCTGCACCAACAGCCGCGCTTCCGACCTCGCCGCGGCAGCTAAGGTCTTCAAAGACGCCGCCGCCACCAACAACGGCGTCGTCCCCAAGATTCCCGACCACGTAAGCTTCTACATCGCCGCCGCCAGCTCGATCGAGCAACAGGCTGCCGAGGAACAGGGCGACTGGCAAGCGATGCTTGACGCGGGCGCTCAACCGCTGCCTTCGGGCTGCGGGCCGTGCATCGGTCTTGGCACGGGACTGCTGGAGACCGGGGAGGTGGGCATCAGTGCGTCGAACCGCAACTTCAAGGGACGCATGGGCTCCCGCGACGCCAAGGCGTATCTGGCGAGCCCTGAAGTCGTGGCGGCAAGTGCGCTGCAGGGCAGGATTGCGGGACCAGGGTGGTACGAGAAGCCTGAGGGTGTGGATAACGTGAAGGTGATACTGGGCGAGGGTACGGGCGAGGAGCAGGTCGATAAGACGGTGTCGGTCGAGGAAGCCCTGGAGAAGATCATCGCGCAGGCAGAAGCGAAGATCGGGGAGGCGGAAAACGCTGGCGTCGCTGCTGCTGCTGATGTCTCCTCGTCCTCTATCTCCAGTGCTGCTGTAGAAGAAGGCGAAGACACCCTCACCGATATCCTCCCCGGCTTTCCGGAACGCGTCAGCGGCGAAATCGTCTACTGCTCCGGCGACAACATCAACACCGACGCCATCTACCCCGGCAAATACACCTATCAAGACGACGTACCCGCCGTCAAGATGGCCGAGGTCTGCATGGAGAACTACGACCCCTCGTTCCGCGACACCGCGCGCGCCGGCGACATCCTCGTCGCGGGCTTCAACTTCGGCTGCGGCAGCTCGCGCGAGCAGGCCGCCACCGCCATCCTCGCCAAGGGCATCCCGCTCGTCGTGGCGGGCAGCTTCGGCAACATCTTCCAGCGCAACAGCATCAACAACGCGCTCATGGGCGTCGAGGTGCCGCGGCTGGTGCACCGGCTGCGCGAGACGTTTGCGCCGGACGCCGCGCCAGCTGCTGGTGGTGCTGGTGGTGCAGCAGCGAAGAAGAAGAAGGAAGAAGGAGTCACTGAGCCGGAGGCGAACAAGCAGAGCTTGGATACACCGCCTCCGGCGCCGGTGGAGAAGCAGCGCCAGGACGACGGTGTTTTGACCCGCCGTACGGGTTGGACGTTTGAGTGGGATGTGAGGCGGAGCTTGGTGACGGTTCAGGAGGGGGAGGGAGGCGAGAGGTGGAGCCAGAAGGTTGGGGAGCTGCCGCCGAATGTGCAAGAAATTATTGCCAGAGGGGGATTGGAGAAATGGGTTGCTGCTGAGATTGGGAAGGCGAATTGAAGAAAACGCACTGATTTTCCACAGTTGGACGGGCTTCGTATGGTAGTCAAAACTTTGGAACCCTCGAGCGTTCAGGTATGTGCAAATTAAATCCCACGCCCTTAGGTTCTTTATGCAAGCAATGCGAACAGCAAGTGCGTCTTCTTCCAGTAGTCTGCAGAGCTTTTCTCAAGACGCTGGCGGGCTGTCTTGTCGATGTTAGCTTTCTTCGTCAATTCAGTGGTGACCTTGTCAAATTGGTCGTCTTTCTCCAAGGAATTTTTCGTCTGCGCTGAGAGAGCATGGTCCAGATAGAGAATGTCGAGAAGTAGCTGAGTGAAGCACTCTTGCGACGCGGCAGATGAACCTGGGATTGGTTGTGGTGTTGCTTTGGTTCTCTCCATCTCCTGCGATTTGCTCTCTTCGGGTTTGGAGTCCTCATCTTCGTTTCCAGCGTCTTCAGGCTCGTCTTCCTGCTGATGCCCATTCAGCAGAGGCGGCTTACGTTCAGAATCGGAATCATTCATGAGCTCGAGCAAGCCAGTCGTTCTTGCGCTAAGAAGATGAATCTTTAGTGCATTGACGGTCATCCGGTTCCAGAGATCATGTCCCGAATCGCTCATTTTTCCCACCAACTCGCGTAAAAATCTAAACACGGCTGGAGAAGGCTGGATAGGAAGGGGAGGTGTTCCTTCCCACAGTGTTCGGGCCGGGCAATGGTTGTTCTCGAGGTATTGCCGGACAGCGGCATGAAGCTTAGAAGTGAGGCGATCGCTAACAGAGGCAGCCAATAGCTGACGAGACGATGTCTCAACAGAGGTTGCGTGTAGACTGGCGGAAAATTTCGAAGCAAGAATGACACCAAGCCTGGGTACGCGCCTTCGCAGCTCTCGCAAGGCACGGAGTAGGAATATAGCCTTGTCGCCGCTTTGCTGTTCGTCGGGCAATGCCTTGTCCAGTGCATCTAGATCGTGTCTCAGATGCTGAAAGGCATCTCCGACTGCATACTCAAGTGTCTGTTCGAGCGCTCTCGGATCCTTGGTACTTAAAAGCGATTGAGGCGGTTCTGGGAGAATGTCGAGGGCGATGTCATCGGGATCCTCATCCCACCTTATTTCCTTCATTTTCTTGATAATGAGTTGAGCCTCCTCTATGGATTGAATCCACTTATCAAATGCAAGGAGGACTTCATCAACAGCTTTGCTTCTTCCGTGCTGGCGAGCAAGGATACTTTGGATCCCTTGAATTAATTCGCTACCAACGTTCACAGTAACAGTAGTAGGATCCCAAAGACCGATGTCCGAGTTGGCGATATGCGGTTTCCAATATGATATGGTGCTTGAGACTGCTTCAGATACAGAACGCAGACCACTGGTTCGGCCGTGTAACGCCTCTGCTATTTTTTCCATCATTACTTTGCGAAGGTCATCGAGCACATCGACGGCTTCGGAAGTTGGACTAGGCTGTAGAGACGAGAGCCAGAGCTTCAAAAGCTCCTTTCTTAATTGAACCAACTTCATGAGATCTATCTCAGGACCTAGCGCGTCGCGTAAACCCGATAGGAAAGACCTCATTGCGTCCGAAGCCCAATTTTGAAGCAGAGCCTCGGCCTCAGATTTTTGTAGCTGGTCGTGTCGTGGTCGTGGCGTAAACTGTCGTATGTCTTCTGAAACCCATCGGCCATGTATGTCCAGTTGTAGTTCAGCAAGCTCCGCAATGCTCGGGTCTTGCAGCAACGACTGTGTTTTGGACGTCTCGAGCGCTTTTGCAAGTTTTTTAGGAAAAACAGATTGTGTATCTTGCAGGGTACCAATAAAGAGTTTCATGGCGTCAAGGACAGCAGTCTGTACATCCGTATATCCTCGCAGTCTACCCGAAATTGCCTCGGATCTCATGTGGTGGAAATGTCGTAGGACGTCCGTAGGCGTCGAGCTAGTTGCTAAGCAAAAAGCATGCATGCTTTCGATTAGTACCGATTTCTCAACACAAGGATCAGCAAAAATCATATCAATGTACTTGAGCAGTTTTGCTCGAATATGTGCAAGCTTATCTCGCAGATCATCAACGAGGGGCACATGAGATGGGGTGTTCGCTAGAGCTTTGTGGAGTAATCTTGCAATGACAAGAACCTTTGCTGCCAGTAGAGAGGATCCAGAACGTCTCAACAGACGTGTGATGACCGTATGACAGCCTTGAAAAACAAAGAGTTGAGAGGCAAAGCCGTGTTCTTCGGCAACTAGGAGTATAATCAGCTTGATATCCACAAAGGGATTAGAAGTGCGAGAGCAAACCTTGCGAAGCTCTGTATTTCGTCATATTCTCCATGTTTCGATTAATCTTTTCTAGTACACGGGAGTTGCATTCCAGTCCAATATCTCCGAGAGTTGCCTCGACCTGCTGCATCTGCCCGTCCATCTCAATGATACGCTCCGCAGTGCGAAGGAGATCCCGATATGAAGACCTACCTAATAGTTAGGCTTCAAACCTCATAAACTTCGAGCAGCTGTCAGCTCACCCAACAAGTGCCCTTAGCTTCTCTCGATTTTCTTCGATGTCCGCGCGCAGCCTCTTCTCCAGCTGTCGCACCACCGGAATTGGGTGCTGAAAGGCATCCTCCCACGACTTGAGAGATTTTGCTTCTAATGTTGCTACCGCCATGGCTAGCGAGCACTTGACTCTGTCGTCCTGCTTCGTACCGAAAGAGCTGAGAGTGCTAATGCATACTCCGTAATGCTGATGATTTTTGAGATCTGTCTTATTCTAGAAATCAACGCCAGTCCGTGCACGATGCTGATCAATGCAAAGCTGAGAAGATACTAAATCATATATATAATCTTACTTGCGATGAACAAAAACGACTCCTAATCAAGGGACTGTGTATGATCATGAACTAAAAATCAGTTGTATCATATTATCTGCTAAAAATCGTCACTACCAACTCGGATGTGATGACATGCTGTATACGCTTTTGCATGGCACGCGGGTGACAAAAAAACCCGCACACCAAATTTCTATCACCTTATCAACCCCCCTAATTTTACTAGTAATTTGCTAGCAAAATTCGGCCAATTTAAAACAGTATTTAAAATTTATTTACTACTGTTATTTGCTGTTTACTGTATATCACTAAAATCCAGTCATTCGTCCTTCCATCTCAATTACAGTCCTTAATCTCTCAGGCATGGATTCCATCCTCTTATTAATAAAGTCATCAGAGATCCTATTCCATGCTGCTTCAGCAATCTCTTTAGTATCACTATTATCCCAATGAGGATATTTCCTGAGGTCCTGTTTCAGTGGCTGCCAGCAATTCTTAATAGGTGCTAGATCAGGTGAGCCAGCACAGTTGAAGTAGTGCTTTAATCCAGCCTATTCAGAATAAGCTGATATAGTCAAATAGGCTACTGCTGCTGCTGCTGCTGCTGTTTTATCTCACCTGCTGCTTCCATTTCTGTACAGGGCATCTGGCAGCGTTTTTACCTTGGCTGCCATGGCCTGAATCACCATCCTCTTCTAAGACGAAATCGTCTCCACGATCAAGCCACGGCTTCACGACCTTTTGAAGGATCTCATCCAAATAGACCTGTTTACTTATTTTGCCATTTGAGTTCCCTGGAACCTCATACCAGATCAACCTGGATTTGAAGTTATAGCCAATTACGGCCCAGGCATGTAGCCGTTTTGAGTTAACAGCTGCTGTAGAATCATCTGCTTCTTAGATACAGTCAAAACAATAGCGTTCTCCAGGTTTCCGTATGATATACAGTTTGCCTTAAGGCCCAATCCCCCAGTGAGCCTCATCAGATGACCGTACTCGTCTCTAATCCTCAGGTTCAGGATAGCGTTCCAGCATAACTGAGGAATAATCAACTCGTCTCATACGAAGGCTTTCATTAACCCAGCCTTTTCGACAGGCTATACACTTATGGTAATCCATTGTTCCCATGTGGCGCTGTATCGTTCGTCCTGAAGCATCAATTCCAGCCTCCCAGCCAAGCTGCTGCCAAGTGAGACACCGAGCTGCAAAACCTTCATCCTCAATAATCCGCTCCATCTCACGAGTCTCACGTGGAGTAATCTTAAATGGCCTGCCTCTATGATCTGTATCCTCATCATCTTGATTATGGTGCCTTCGTATAGAGCTCTCAGGTCGTAACATCTCCCATCCCTGGCGATGACTGACGCCAAATTAACGAAAAACATCTTCTTTAAAATAATCTATACCTTTAGCATCAAGATATTCAATAGCGCCCTTAATTTTTGCTTTGACTGGTGTCTTAAAATGAGGATTATAAGTTGGTTCTGTTTGATCATCGCCTGCCATAGTAATTTTGGTGTGTGTGGATGCGGGGTAAGAAATTTGGTGTGCGGGTTTGTTTGTCACCCGCGTGCATGGCACAGACCTGGACCCTGACAGAGACAGCGGGCTCTAGCGGCCGCTAGCGCCATACTAGCACTTGATTGGACAAAACCTTGGCATCTGCCACATTTCTAGTGTGCTCGTATCCACGAACTTCGTACATAATTAGATTTAGTTTATATTCAATCCAAGCTATTGAGCTACTATTGAACCCCTGATACCAAGCGAGGCGTCAGCGGCCGCTAGTGAGTGGATCATCTGCTAACAAATGTTAACCAGAGCGTCAGCCCATTACAGTCATTGTCTAGTCTTTTTTACGATTAACAAAGACACGATTTAGTGGTTCCCACAGCGACTTGACCCTCTCGGCTTCCTTCTTCACATGATGTTTTTCTTCCTTGTCAAGAATGCCGTCAACCAGCTCTGAATTCAGCGTAGTAGAAAAGTATCTATTCTGCTTGTTGTATAGCGGCCGCGCTCGTAACGTTTCACCGGTATCGCCCGGTGCCCTCACCCGAAATACCTCCTCAAGGATATCGATATCTTCAGGAACGCCGAGCATTTCGCGCGTGTCTTCATACGTGAATAGGTAGTATATGATGGGGACGCCGGTTCAGGCGAGGCCGCTCAGGCACAGCGAGTAAGGCTGGTGCGTCGAGAAGAAGACGGTATTTCCGAGTCTCCGGCTGCAAGTCTTTGGGTTGCAGGAAGAACTCTCGGATGCAGTTCGTCTCACCGTGCAAAAGAGGAGGATCGCGTTTCTGGTTGGTCGTTACAGTTACAGGGTTGAGGTGTTCCTGGGTGGAGATGGCGGCGCCAAAGGGGAGCTTACCAGCAGCGACGGACTGGCGAAGCTTCGGGACGATCTGGGTTTCCGCAAGCGTCAGAAGCGTAGAGACAATGACAGACGGCTCATGAACTAGTCCCATAACTTTCGCCATGATGCAGGTTTCTCTCTCTAAGGAATCCATCGATCAGCTGTAATAGGCAGACTTGCGAGCAAAGCATTGAACAGACAGACGTGTCGTCACAGAGTGGATGATCAGATGAAAAATGAGGTAATGGTGACAGATTGCAGATTGAGCTATGGACATGGCTGCTGAATATATGCAGGTTCAGCAGCAGCAGCACCTGACCACAAGCGCCTCCCTGTGCACGATGCTCTACTTGCAGTGAGGATCAACCTGAATATTATCAGGCGAAGCAGCTTGGAACAGCTGATATTGACCATGTTTGTTCTGTCATGACAAAAGCCTTGTGGATGGGCAGTTGGGAAAGCTAAGAATCCAAGCTAATGGAGGTCAACAGATCGATTTGAGCACCCTGCAACAAAGTGTTCCAAGTGGATGCGCGCTGGTACCAAAACCTATCTCTACCACGATTTCCCCATGCAAAATATACTATACAAGACTGGTGTTAAGATGAACCTGCCTCTACCGACGTGCAGATTCCAATCGTTCCCGCTCTTCATCAGCCCAGCACTGCTCAGCATGCAGACAGCTCTCCGCGCAGACCCCAAGTCGCTTGGCGGAACTAGTATCGGTGCCGGTTCCAGGTTTGTTACTTTCCACAAGTACAGCATTATAGTAAGTCCGACAACAGAGGCACTGATCTTTCCGTTCAAAATCTTGACCAATCGCTTGCCAGACGTGCCCCTCATAACGCTGTAGAGGCCTATTCCTATATTCCTCCAGAAATCTGGGTCGTATCTCTGTTTCCCAATCACACCCAGGACCCATTCTTGTACGTATATCATCGAGCCGTGTCCGCGCATCCTCAAAATCGGTCTGTGCCGATACTTGAGCCACTCGCACATCTCTCGCCCGAAGAAGGAATTGGTCAAGTGGCGCGCATCCAATCCTGACCGGCCTGGAGATCCCAAGTCTTTTCTTAGTCGCGTCAAAACAGAATGTCTGCGGTACACCCGGTTGTGACCTTAAATCGTCTGATTTACGTGACTTCCATTCTCCGTTCGACAGCTCATCCAGGAAATTTGCAAGAGAACTCTTTACAAGGCCGATGTCACTCCCAGGCCTTTCTGGTATTAAGATTCGGAGGATTAAGAGAGTAATCTCTGACGGGGTTCGGCATATCCACTTCTCTCCTATTTTGCGAAATACATCCTGATCTTCATCTACTATATTGTAAGCGTTCATTCAAGCCAAGATTTCGAACTAACTTACCCGATAGCTGAGATTTCTCAAATGAGTCTGGACCAGTCATGTCTCCTATCTGAAGCTTGGTCTCAGTCGGTCGCGAATATTCCTTGATACATTCTAAACGTAGCCGATCGTCGGGATCTAGGCTATGGGCAAGTTTTCCATCTACCCAACGAGCAAACGTCTTGAACAGAAGGACATGCTGATCAATTGTATGCTCTAGGAGCGTCCATAAGCGGAGTGCTGGCTCGTAGTTGGCCGCAGCGATGGTTTTCGGCATACGTCGGATCGCGTTTTCAGCATCGTGTATGTTACTTCCAAATTGCAACATACATTTTCTAATATTCACGAGAACATTGCGTGTCGCCTCTACGTCTACCGCGCCGGTTCCTTTTGCACGACGGCCTTCAAACCAGGTGTCGCAATCAGAGACGAAACGATCCGGATCGAGAGAGTCGATGATGCATAATGTGGGATAATCCCACTTGTCTTGTAAGGTCCAGTAAATAGCCAACGGTAACTCTTTCGTCATAGCGAACCCAGTCAGAGACGTCTTCACGTCAGAATCTTGCTTCTGCTGGTGGATTCTGATGCTCAGAGGATCTGACCTTGCAGGCGGCGTGCTTCTACGGCACAGATTGATAGAGAAATAAAAAAACATATTTTAGATTGTAAGGAAGCTTTACATACATAACTTGCAAAAGAAGCAAAAAGCTCGACGTTTAGAAGTTTGTACGCCTGAAAGAAAGTTGTCACAATCAAGAGAGGTAACAAAGAGATGTAGCAATGTTTGTCTACACTTCTCTTACTTTTCTCATCACCACCCTCAAAAGTTTGATGTATCGGTGATGGCAAGCCTCAAAGAAGATTTTCGTAAAAAAGAGATGTAACAAAGAAATGCGGCAATGTTTGTCTGCACTTCTCGTGATTTTCTCGTCATCACCCTCAAAAGTTTGATGTGTTGGAGTTTGCAAGCCCCAAAGAAGATTTTCGTAACAAAGAGATGTGACAAAGAAATGCGGCAACCCTTGTCTACACTGCACAAACATGAACGGCTTGTTACATATTTTCAAAGGCAACGTTAGATCTCAAAATTTGGTTTGAAAGAACAAATTTGTTAGTGGCTTCGTCTTCGAGTTCAAATTGTCCGTCCTGGGTATGCTCTTTGATGCGGGCATATGCAATACTATTCTGGAAGCCTGGCAGTTTAGAGATGCGAGAGTTGCGCTTATCTTCTGCTAAGGCCGGTTTCCATGGTAAATCGTCTTCCACATCCATATCCTCGTCGTCGTCGTCAAACCAGTCGTCGGGCACCTTCGGCCTGGCCACAATCCAAAACCCTTTATTAGCAGGTGGTCCCAGGCACCTCATGATAACAAAGTCATTCACGGGGTGCTCATTCCCACGAGACCAGTCATTTTTGCCTTGGGGCCGGGTCAACAAATCGCCTACGAGAAAACACCGCGAAAACATCATGGTGTAGTCCCTACTGCCATTTAGTCTTTTGTGAGACCGGTTTGATTCACTGTTGCTCAGAGGTGCCTCGTTTATTCGGTGCAGAGAGTGCGACACATACTCGTACTCGAACCCGGGCTGATCATCAGGTAACACCAATGCCGTGTCGCAATCGTGGTCGGCCCTCATGGTCATGCTGCTGCCCGCGAAAAATTGCTCCCGAAGGATACCGAGCCCGTATTCGAATCCGTTTCGAAATCCAAGGCTGAAGATTGGGGGCAAAGACTCATCAAACGTCCATTTCTCTTCCCAGCGTCCGATTTCACCCGATGATGTGATGTCAATGCTGCCTACAAGGTCTTCAAGAACTTGTGAAGCGGTGCTCTTTTGTGTAATACCTGGTTGTCGTGCCATGTTCTCGGCGTGCAGGGCTTGGTATAGCGATTACCTGCTGAGGATATTAGCTACAATGCACGATGGGGACACAGACAAGTAACCAGGCTTAATCTAATGTCTTTTGAGCCGCACTTTCTGAGCTGCTGCAGAAGAAGTACCTGGGGAATGAATGCGACCTGTCGTCAATGTTAATTGAAACGATGATCTAGAGCCAAGGCGAGTAGTGTTTGCAAGTGGAACTGACAGATGTTTTCGAGGCTTTATATGCCTAGGCATTTGGTATTACAACGGATCCAGATCCAACTAGGACATTGAGATGCAGCTGACAAAGATTCTTTGTAGTCCTTTGTGTTGTTCCCATCCGTTGACGAAAGTGGATGTCGTGAGCGGTGATTACGTTGTCAAACTAGCGCCGTACTTTAAGGTAGGATATCTTGCGGTCTAAGATTCCGAACTCTTCAGACCCAGACTCTTACAATCAACTCATTTCTACCTGGATTTTCATCCCACAGCCTCAGCCGTATCTCTGTCCGGTTGCGCCCGTAAGCTCTCTTTGCTCTCCCTTGCTCGATGAATCGATCGTGCATAAAGCGCAGTTCTTTGAACAACTCAGGTCAGAGTGCAGAGGGTCAGAGGGTTAGCCGGACCGCAGCCAAAAATAACTTTCCTCATACTCGCTTTGTTCGACTGGTGAATGGAACCAGAAGCAAGGCTGCGCCGGGACAAAGGTTACACCGAAATGGCGCGCCTTGATAGGTAGCTATCGAGGAATGGAGTGGGAGAGGAGCAGGCTGGGTAAAACAACCTCACCAATAGACCAATTCGAGGCTCTGTCTTGCTGACCTATCGTGCTTTGAAAATTTCCCTTCAACCTCAGTACATGGCATCCGTGGAACCAAGGGATCAAGCGATTGGCGAAGGGTCCTCTAAGGCTATTTAGCCCGAGCAGATGCAGAGAGCGAAGGTGCTCCGCCAACTCGGGATCTCCATCCAGACATCCTACATTTCGCATTCTAGGCCAGCCGATATGGTCCTTGGAGAGTCTTCAGGACCGTTAAGTGGCTGCTAGGGAAGTGGACCCGCCATAGTGAAGTCGGGTGATAGATGCTCCATTTCCCATGGATCGCGAGTTCCGTCTGTTGTCAGGGCCGCTGATGCTAATGTCGGGTAGATACCACTTGGAGCGTGCCATATTCCCGATCTGATGGAAGATGTGACATTTGATGCGGGGAGATAATTATTCAACCTAAAACTGAGTTTGGGATGCAAGTCAAAATGTAAGATTTTGAAGCGCAACAACTATGTGAAGACAATACAATAAATTCCTTGAAGATCAGTACTCAAATCATCGCTACCACCCATGCAATTTTGACGTGTCTGGGACTACACAAAGCTTTGTGTTCTCCCGCCATCAATAGAATCTGAACATGCCCCAGATATGATTGTGATACAGCCTTTGGCGTACTTAGGTCGCCGTAGTAAGTACGGCTAGCTGCAAAAACCAATAGCCATTGCCTCTGACTTGTTTGAAATGCGTTCGGAACATGTTCTCGAGCTCAATGAGCAGCAATATTTCGCAGTCAACAATGCCTGTGCTCTTCAAAATCCGTTCACTTTTGCCTCTAGGTTAGCGACGACATGGCTTTGACTATCAGGACCGGCTGATGGTGCGCCATTGGGCTTCAACGGTGCGATATCCGATTGCAGGTCCAGAGTGTCTGTGTTATTGCGCTTAGGCCTAAAGGGCAGAGGTGTGTTCGGCCTGCTAGATAGAAACTGCGGGAAAACATTAGCGATCATCCAGGAAGCCACATTTTCAGAAGGACGGAATGCCTCTTTCAATCGCCCGCAGACTTACCGAAGATGCCGCAGATAGCAAAGCTTGCAGAGAACCTTGGACCACGTCCTGATGGACTCCCACGCCCCAGACTTTGTCCCTTGACTGCGGCGATGTGCATTCAATATAAGTCGCAGCTTTCGTGTCCGAACCAAACCCGATGGCGTGCTCCTTGTAATCCGCTACCTCTAGCTCGATGCCGACGACTCTCAAAGCATTTGCGAGTGATGATAAGGCTCCGTTACCGATACCTTTGATAGTATGTTGCTGACCATCGATCTCAATCACACCCGAGAAACGCCTCTTGAGATTCTTTGTATTCTGAGTTCTCCCGGGTTCTGGTGGTGCTGGCGAAACACTGCGGTCAGTGGTAATATCGTAGTCTATTAGACTGAATCTTGGGTTGCGTTCAAGGTGGTACGTTTCAACAAAGAGGCTTTTGATCTCTTCTGCCTGCAGCTCCCGTCCTAGCTGGTCTGTTTCTTTCTGTACAATCTTGCTGAATGCAATCTGCAGGCCTCTTGGAAGGTCAAGCTCAAGAGTGCGGAGAACGATCCAGGCGACACCACCCTTGCCACTCTGGCTGTTCACTCTAATGATCGCTTCATACGTTCTTCCAATATCCTTTGGATCCAAGGGGAGGTATGGCATCCGCCAGGGATCCTCAGGCTTCGCACCGCTTGCTTCGCGTGCCATCATGCCCTTCTTAATTGCATCTTGATGGCTGCCTGAGAATGCGCACACAACAAGCTGGCCTCCGTAGGGCGCACGAGCGGGGACAGGAATCTTGTTGCTCTTTTCGACAATATCAATGACGGAGTTGATATCGGAGAAGTCAATCTTTGGATGTGTGCCTTGGGTGTATAGGTTCATGGCCAATGTGACAAGGTCGACATTGCCGGTTCTCTCGCCATTTCCAAAGAGAGTTCCTTCGACGCGATCCGCACCAGCCATCTGTCCAAGCTCGGCGGCTGCAACGGCGCAACCTCTGTCATTGTGTGGGTGGAGAGAGACACTGACCTTTTCTCGCTCTGTTATGTTCCGGCAGAAATATTCGATCTGGTCGGCGTACACGTTCGGCGTTGACATTTCGACAGTAGCGGGGAGATTGAAGATAATTGGGTTGGATTCACTGGGTCCCCATTCTTCTTTGACTGCCTCACATATTTCAAGCACGAATGCCGGATCTGAGTCCGAAAATGTTTCTGGGGAAAATTCAAATGCCCATTCTGTTCCCGATGTTGAGGGATCGTCTTTTGTGATCGACCGAGCATATCGCGTACACTCGGCTGCCAGAGCCTTACTTTGCGCGTTGTCCATGCCGAAGACAATTTGTTGGAAGCATGGACTTGTCGCGAGATAGAGGTGTAGGATGGCCTTTTTGGCGCCCTTGAGGGAGTCCACCGAGCGTCTGATGAGCTCCGGTCGGCATGGGGAGAGGATTTGGAGCCAGACATCGTCAGGCACCATGCCGGGTGTTTGGATGAGCCTTCGAGTGAAATTGAATTCGGTTTCCGAGGCAGAAGGGAAGGAGACTTCGATTTCTTTGTAGCCAAGACGGACAAGCATTTGGAAGTATCGCCATTTTTGTTCTCCATCCTATATCGCCGTGAGTAGACAAGCCTTTTATGGATTCTTGGCTGAGGCATGCTCTGGATTATACCATTGGATCGACGAGCGACTGATTTCCATCTCTTAAATCCGTAGCCAGCCACCGGGGGGGCTTGTCCAATGTCTTGGACGGCCATTGGCGTTCGGGAAGGTGAAGTGGCTTAAACTTCTGGTATTTTACGGAGGGGTCTTTCAACCTAGTTTTATATTTCAGAGGCGTAGTTGACGGGGTGAATGGGTATTGCAACTTACATTGGCATTGTGAATTGAAGAGTGCTAGACGTTTTCAAGTGGTCGCAGAGGCTTTGGAAGGAATCCCCTTGCTCGGTATAGGAAGTCCAGTACGGTATCGAATGCTCTGTAAATAATTATGGTAATGGATGTGTACTCGGGGAGTATCTTGCCTGCGAAGTAGCTAATTGTAGAACATATTTAAGGCGAAGACCCTTCCGCTTTTTTTTTTTTAGCATGGTCGAGTCGATTGGAACCGCGGGGTACTGACGAAATGGCCGAAATCGGATGGGTGGGACCTGTCGATCTCAAGCCACAATATTAAAAGACATTCTAGGCCGCAGTGCACACTTGGATCTGCAACATCATCGATGATTTGATTGGTCTATGAAGTCCTGAGGGAGATCCTCTAACCGACCACTCCATCTATCTCTATCGCTGCGAAATAGCTAAGGCAGTCCTCACCTTATCCCAATTGCGCGCTCATGGTCGACTGTGAACAAGCCGACATCGGTGCAGCGGCTAGCAGCGGATCTGCAATCTGCTGCATGGGCAGCGGCCTTGTTTAGGGTTAGATGGCTGGAGGTGCAATGCGCTCCAACGCCTCAACGCCTCTGGTCTACGCGAGTCCAAACACCTTGATGGAATGGAGTAAGACGACGCCACTAGCACATCTGAGTTGAACAGGCTTCGCAGCCTTTGCAGTAAGCGAGCCGAGGTTAATCGTGGCTTTAGAGCTTGCTGTGCTCTTGCTGCCGGAGTCGGACCACTCCCTGACGTTTCTTAGTACTACGACTTGTGCATACATCCTGCAGGAAGACCCAGGGAAGACTTACCTCTTGGACGCACGTCGCCACCAGTTTCCCCTCTCGCGTGTAGATCTGCTGGAACACCAGACCTCTTCCATCTCCTGCCCAAGGACTATTCATCTCCGTAAACAACCATTTGTCTGCGCGGAAATCTCTCGGTGCATGAAAGTAGATTGTATGATCGAGGCTGACCATCATGCCTATCTCAGGTCTGCTTTCGGCTGGTTTTTGGTTCACCTCCTGTGCTTCGAGTTCTCGAATCTGCTTGGCGAGATCATCGTCAATCTTAACCTTGCTCTTGTCGGCATTGCGAGCAGCACTGTGGCGCCAAAGACGATGAACTCGAGCAACAGTCCCAATAAAGTAGCTGTCTGACATGTAAGCCAGAGCTTCAAGGTGTGCTGCACGGCCGCCACTCTCCGATATTTTCCCCCTAGCTTTGATCCACTGTCGTGTCTTCTTAAGGTGTGGATGCTGTGGACGGTGGTTTGTAATATCTATTCTCTGACTTTGAAACGGCCCTTCGATACCCTGCGGATATCGGTGGTTCCCGTCTTCTTCGACCGGCTGCGGAACGTCGCTCATTTCTACCGCATGCTCGACCAGCTCTTTGCCGCCACTGCCCTCCCTCATGAAGCTCATTGTTGTTGTAAATATGACTTGGCCTCTTTGTCTTGCTTGTACGGTTCGGGTGCAGAAGCTCTTGCCTTCTCGTACGCGCTCGACGTGGTATATGATTGGTATCTCGGAATTGCCACTCAGAACAAAGTAGCAATGCATGGAGTGAACATTGAAATTATCCGGGACGGTGCGCATGGCAGCGCTGAGACATTGCGCGATGACGGCGCCGCCGTAGACACCTCGAGCCCCCGGTGGATGCCATAATGGTTGCTTGTTGGTAAAGAGGTTCTTGATGAGTATCAGCGGTATTCGCGGTCAAGGGAAGAGTCGGCTTACCGGGTCTATGTCTGATAGGTGGAATAGCTCAAGAACGCCTTCAATGGACGACTTTGCTGGATCTAGGGGCGGTGGTCTAATGAGCGTTGCCATTTTTGGTGCCGTCACGACCCGTGGGTATTAAAATAAAGACTAAGGGGTCTCTAAAACTTGAGGAACGTAAATGAGAGGCTAGCTACCTCAATGCCATTAGTTCAGGAGCTTGCATACGAAATATATAATACAAAAGGGAGAGCGCCATTAAAGATGATTGAGCTTTGCGTCATTTGAAGCCGAGGTCTCGTCGGCTGCGCGCATGTCGGCCTCTCGCGCGTCCAGACGAAGTGGCTTGTGCCTGCGTCAAATGTGAGCGTACTCAGCGTGCGCCACAGCTCGAAGCTGGGCCGGTCCTTGCTAGCGTGGGTGGTAAAATTGTCTGACCGAAGTTTGGGACTGAAGTTCGGTGCTTTGCCAAGGGACGAAGTTTATTTGCTCCGGAGGCTGATTGTGGAGAAGATTACCCAGACCGCGACTGAAACCAACTGCCCTTTCGTTGGAGCTGGATACGTCGTCATTGGGCCGCGCGCTACCAATCCACCATTTTGCTCTGACACGGACGGCAAGGCTTTCTGTTGAATGCGCATTTCGTCCTGGTCCACGCGACCAGAGCTGTGATGATTGCGCTGCCGACGCGCTGCGGGTTCCCATGTTAGTGCAGATGCAGTGAAGGCGACAGAGCCTGAAGTTCAGCTATTGGGGCTTTTCTGGCCGTTTCTTTCGCACTTGACTACCGCCATGGCTGAGCAAAATCCGGAACTGCAAGAAAAGCTTGCAGAGCTTGACCACGAACTCGAGGTACGCTGCAGGCCTTACTGTCAGGCCTCTCTCTCTCCTGCCCCCTTTGTGGCGCATGCTGACTTGATTCCCCACGTAGGAAGGCGATATAACGAAGAAAGGGTATGACAGACTTCTTATTTCCTTCGTTGGGTTGCCTTTATCGCCTCGCTGCTCTATTTATGCTGTGCGCTGGCATTAATACTGGCTGACGGTTCTCGCGAACAGATACGAGAAACGACGAACGTTCCTATTCGACCAATATCTGGGATCGGGCAATGGCGGACAATCCACGATCAACATTTTCGCACCTACGGGCTCCCGCTCTACTTCGAATGGAAGTGCCGCTGCCTTCTCTTCACAACAATCCGGCAATCAGTCCTACAAGCCCTACTCCCCCGAGAATGCTACAGTACCGTACTCCCAGGCATCACTGGGTCCTGGGCCTATGCATGGTAGCCGACCCTTAACACCTGGATCAGAACTTGGCATACCGCCAATGCATTCGCAGCGGAGGCAATCATCCCTCGGCTTCCAAGATGCGAGACCCGAAAGTGCACATAGCTATAGTCCTTCCAGAGCTGGTACGATGATGAACTCGGATTATGTATTCAACCCGGAAAAAGCTGGGTACAATGAACAACCAGAAGACTATGGATCACCAGATGAAAACAGCAGGTTGAGCACGATGATGGATTCCCAAGGGTATTTCTCTGACTTTGCCGGGCAACAAATGCAAGAGCCTCGCGATAGCTATGGAGGCCCAAATCGATATTCATCTGGGAACGAAGCATTTTCACCAAGTGCCAACGTGCCACCGCCTTTGCTGAGCGGGCAAGATATGCCACAAATACAGCATCAGCTCCCTCTGGAGCCTCGCGAAGTCCCCTTTGCAGTCTTCGATCCTCATAACTCTAATGTCCCAATGTCAAAGTTTGATAATATTGGCGCTGTCCTGAAACACAGAGGACGGACAAATGGAAAGCAGCCAGCGTATTGGGTTCTGGATCCGAAGGGGAAAGAAACTGCTTCGATCACATGGGAAAAGCTTACAAGCAGAGCTGAAAAAGTTGCACAAGTTATTCGAGATAAAAGTAATTTGTATCGAGGCGACCGCGTAGCACTTGTCTATCGAGACACAGAAGTCATCGATTTTGCGGTTGCATTGCTGGGTTGTTTCATAGCCGGTGTCGTAGCGGTCCCCATTAACGATCTGAACGACTACTCGAAGCTCAGTATCCTACTTACAACAACCCAAGCGCACCTCGCGCTTACCACAGACAACAATCTCAAGGCTTTTAATCGCGACATCACTACACAGCGCTTGAAATGGCCAGCTGGCGTGGAATGGTGGAAGACTAACGAGTTCGGCAGCTATCATCCGAAAAAGAAAGACGAGGCAGCTGCCCTGCAAGTCCCCGATCTTGCCTACATCGAATTTTCTCGCGCGCCGACAGGAGATCTTCGAGGCGTTGTTTTGAGTCATCGCACGATTATGCATCAAATGGCATGCATTAGCGCTATGATAGCTACCATACCTGACAGCGAGAACAATGACACCTTCAACCCTGCCCTTCGTGGTGGCAATGGCCAATTTATGCGTCCTCAGCGAAAGCCGGCCGAGGTCATTCTTAGTTACTTGGATCCAAGAGAGGGATGTGGCTTAATCCTGGGTGTCCTTTTTGGTGTTTACGGTGGTCATACCACGATATGGCTTGAGTCGAAGACGGTTGAAACACCAGGTCTCTATGCCCATTTAATCTCCAAATACAACACTACAATTATGGTCGCCGACTACCCAGGCCTCAAACGCGCGGCGTATAATTACCAACAGGATCCGATGGCAACTCGGAATTACAAAAAGGGAACGGAGCCCAATTTCGCATCTGTCAAGATATGCCTCATCGATACTCTTACCGTTGACTGCGAGTTTCACGAAATCCTGGCCGATCGGTGGCTCCGCCCAATGCGGAATCCAAGAGCAAGGGACCTGGTCGCGCCAATGCTGTGCTTACCCGAGCACGGCGGCATGATCATTTCTGTGCGAGATTGGTTGGGAGGCGAGGAGCGCATGGGCTGCCAGCTCTCTGGAGATAACGAAGACGAGGATGAGGAAGTTGAGAAGCCATCTGGCAATGACGCATCAAATGGCTACACATCCCTCATAGGAGGCGGGACTGCCAAGAAGAATAATCAGCGGAAATCTCGGGCTGGCCTGAGTGAGGTACTATTGGATAAAGAGGCTCTGAAGACAAACGAAGTCAATGTGCTCGCAATGGGTGAAGAGGCAAAAAGAAAAGCAAATGAGCCCGGCACCATTCGAGCAGGCGCGTTCGGCTTTCCCATTCCAGACGCAACGTTGGCACTTGTCGATCCAGAGACGCATTTGTTATGTTCGCCTTACATGATTGGAGAAATTTGGGTCGATTCTCCGTCGCTATCGGGTGGTTTCTGGGCGCTGCCAAAACATACTGAGACGATCTTCCATGCTCGGCCATACCGGTTTGTGGAGGGCAATCCTACTCCTGTCATTGTTGAACTGGAGTTCTTGCGGACTGGTCTACTTGGTTGCATCATTGAGGGCAAATTGTTCGTCCTTGGACTCTACGAAGACAGGATACGGCAGCGAGTGGAATGGGTCGAGCATGGCGTTCAAGAATTAGAGCACCGCTATTTCTTTGTGCAACATTTGGTGGCCAGTACAATGAAGTCGGTGCTCAAGATATATGACTGGTCAGTATTCATTGATGCCGAACCTAAATTAGAAAACTAATAATCTCCAGCTCTGCCTTTGACGCCCATGTCAATGGCGAATTTTTGCCAATTATCCTTGTTGAAACTCAAGCAGCCTCAACGGCTCCAACGACGGCTGGCGGACCACCTCGACAGCTGGATATACCATTCCTTGATTCACTGGCCGAACGTTGTATGGAAGTCCTCTATCAGGAGCACCATCTCCGGGTCTACTGCGTCATGATCACTGCACCTAATACATTACCCCGCGTTGTGAAGAACGGCCGCAGAGAAATTGGGAACATGCTTTGCCGTCGTGAGTTTGACAATGGATCGCTACCATGCGTTCATGTCAAGTTCGGAGTCGAGCGAGCTGTTCAAAATTTACCGGTGGGCGATGATCCAGCTGGAGGAATCTGGAGCATAGTGAGCACGCAAGCAAGGCAAGATCTACTCATGATGCAAGATAAACAATACAGCGGAGTCGATCATAGGGAGGTTGTGATCGACGATCGTACGAGCACGCCTTTGAACCAATTCTCCAACATTCACGACTTGTTCCAATGGCGAGTATCTCGACAGCCCGATGAGCTGGCGTACTGTAGTATTGATGGCCGTGGGAAAGAAGGGAAGGCCATTCCGTGGAAGAAACTCGACCTAAAGATAGCAGCAGTCGCGATGTACCTCAAAAACAAGGTCAAGGTGCAGCCCGGCGACCATCTGCTCCTTATGTACACGCATTCGGAAGATTTCATATTTGCTGTACATGCATGCTTCTGTCTAGGAGCTGTTGCCATACCGATGGCGCCCTTGGATCAGAATAGATTGAGCGAGGACGCTCCCGCTTTCTTGCACATGGTCGCCGATTTCAGGATCAAAGCTGTACTTGTCAATAATGACGTCGACTCACTGATGAAGCAAAAGCCAATCAGTCAGCACGTGAAGCAGAGCGCGTTAATTCTGCGGGTCAATGTCCCGAATACATACAACACCAGCAAGCCGTCAAAGCAACACTCTGGCTGTAGGGAGTTAGGGCTAACTATACGGCCTGGCTGGGTGGCAAGAGGTAGCCCGGTCCTGATCTGGACGTATTGGACACCGGATCAAAGAAGGGTAGCTGTCCAACTTGGCCACGACACCATCATGGCCTTGTGCAAAGTACAAAAAGAAACTTGTCAGATGACAAGCACCCGTCCAGTTCTAGGCTGTGTCAGAAGCACGATGGGCCTTGGATTTGTTCACACCTGCCTTATGGGCATCTTCCTTGCCGCACCAACTTACCTCGTCTCTCCAGTCGATTTCGCCGGCAATCCTAACCTTCTCTTCCAGACTCTTTCTCGGTACAAGATCAAAGACACCTACGCCACGGCTCAGATGCTGGATCACGCCATGGCTCACAACGCGGGTAAAACTGTTGGTCTGCACGAACTCAAGAATCTCATGATCACCACCGATGGCCGGCCACGCGTGGATGTGTATCAAAAAGTCCGGGTGCATTTTGCAAGTTCTGCGCTGGACAGGACTGCCATTAACACAATATACAGCCACGTGTTGAATCCGATGGTCGCAAGCAGGAGTTATATGTGCATCGAGCCAATTGAACTTTACTTGGATATGAATGCGTTGCGGAGAGGTCTGGTAATTCCAGTCGATCCTGACCAGGAGCCGTTCAGTCTACTTGTACAGGATTCGGGCATGGTTCCAGTGTCAACACAAATCAGCATTGTCAATCCTGAAACCTGCCGACTGTGTTTGGTTGGAGAGTACGGAGAAATCTGGGTACAGAGCGAAGCAAATGGATACAGCTTCTATGGAAGCAAGGACGCATTCGACTTTGAAAGATTCAATGGACGCACTATTGATGGCGACCCGAACGTGCGCTACATGAGAACAGGTGACTTGGGCTTTTTGCATAATGTCAGTCGACCTATCGGTCCTGGGGGCGCACCGGTCGAAATGCAAGTTCTCTTTATCCTTGGAAGCATCGGCGAGACGTTTGAAGTCAATGGTCTCAGTCACTTCCCAATGGATATTGAACGCACGATTGAGAAGTGCCATCGGAACATTGTACCTGGCGGAGCGTAAGTATTCCTTTCGCACAGCTCCATTTGCGGGTTACTGATTGGCATGTCTAGCGCCATCTTTCAAGCCGGCGGCCTTGTTGTCGTTCTTGTCGAAATCTTCCGCAAAAATTTCCTGGCTTCCATCGTGCCTGTCATCATCAACTCCGTCCTCAACGAACATCACCTCGTGCTTGACATTGTCGCGTTCGTTTCGAAAGGCGACTTCCCGCGCTCGCGCCTTGGTGAGAAGCAACGAGGGAAGATTCTTGCCTCTTGGGTGACCCGAAAGATGCGCACGATCGCGCAATTTAGCATCCGTGACCCAGACGGCGCTGATAGTACAGCGACCGAGGTTGCTGGACCTCTTGGCGCGGCAGGAGCACTGGGGAACGGCAGTGTGAAGACAGAAAGTATCAAGACTGGATCCTTGCTCGATATGTCGCAGGGGCGCACCCAATCTCCACCGCAAATCCAAACGCAGGTCTTTGGATCGATTCCGCCAGGAATATCAGAAACCCCAGTCGAGGAAGAACCTCTCACAGCGTATACGGACAGTAGAACAGCAAGTAGCGACTTGACCCCTACGGCTGAACGACCGCAACCGCCAATGAGTCTGAACACCACGCTCGATTACTCTCCTGTCGATATGCCACATTCACCCGGTGGAATGAGCTGGAGTGAGGACCAACAAGAAACACTTGGTCACGGTACCCAAGCGCAGGTATCATTAGGCCAAGGCTTCAGCGACACCCTCCATCCGGCCGATCAGCCACACCAGCCCCAGCAGTACGGTCAAGCAGTGCCCTATGAAGCACATACCGCCAATCCAGCCACCGGAGCCAGAGTACCACCAACCCAGCCGCCAGTGCACACCAACCGGTTTGCACTGGACGATGACGATGACGACGAGAATGATGTTCGCTACAATCGAGGGGCGTCGGGCGGCGGCCTCAGAGTCGCGAATCGCACGAGTTTAGATGAGGAGGACTGGCCGCAAGAGGCCATTATGCATATGAATCTGGGCGCAGAGGGGAGATGATCGGTTGTACGCTATAGCACGATTGTGGCATTTGAGGCTTGCATTGCGTCGGAGGGGTATTGTCTTTCGGTCCGGATTGTCGTCAGGTGGGATGGGCTGGGGCCCGGCTGGGTCCTTTGTGAAAACTATGTCTTACGGTCTGCATGAGTGGATTTGACCTCCGGTCTTGGGGTTTAGTGGGGTTGATATCTTGGTGCTTGAAATGTACTAGCTTAGGATGGAATTCCTGAGCGTGTAGATTACCAATGTGGGAACGCGAGGACATATTGCAATCTCTTGAAATCAAATATTCTAACGAAACTTGTCGTATCTGAATCGCGAATCGTGTTCTTTCTCGATCTCGATTAGTACAATTGAAGCAAGGACAATGATTCACTAGGTAGCCAGGTATCACTGAGCATCAAATGATGCCATCAGTCATAAGGTATAGCCATGTTGACTTAGTAAAATAGCTTATTGTTGAGCTTACCCAGTCAGCACGCTAGCTTAGAACATAAATTTTGGAATGGACCTCCACAGTTTGGTTGCCATTGAGGTCACCACGTCACTCATAGCCCAAATACTACGTTGAGAAATTCCAAGCACAAATGCTCATTAAGTCTCATTAACAGAGGTGCTTCCAACAAATACAACTTCAACTGCAGCAAAGGCCGCAGTGTCCAAGGACGCTCAGGTAAGCAGCTGAGCTTGGTAGTGATGAGATGTCTAGACGACCTCCAGGGAAGGAGTCCACGACTTCGGCCAGGCGTGCCTTGTGAGCATGAGTCAAGTCTTGCGCGGGCATTGTCATAAGCGAACTTTTCTTGACATAGTGCATGGAAATTATGGACTCGAAGCCTTCTCTTCGAGATTTTTCAGAGCATATTTCGCAATGTTCGAGTGCCTACGACGAGAAGAGTCAGCACCCCCACCGGCCCTTCGATGGAAATGCTCCCTGTTTTCTTCCGTCAGGGACGCCTCCAAGAGTGGGCTTGCTCGTCGAGAACTGCTTGAAGCTACTTTCGAGATGCAACAGTTGGCGGTGAGCCCTAGCGAGTTTCTGCTCTGTCGCTCAATTCAAGTCTGTACTCCCGGTGACTCAGTCGCAGTTCTTCCCTTTCCTCCCACACACAGTCTAGCATTTCTTCCTGATGATTCTTCAGATGCAGCAGTTTGCCTCTCTGTGATGGCTTTGTCATTTCTCCGTTTTATCAACCGTTCCTCTAGAGAAGCCGATCTCTTATGCGGATGTTGCGGCGACGGCCGATGTTCCTGAAAGTCATCTCAGGAGTGTTGCGCGTATGGCCATGACCAACAATGTTCTATCTGAGCCAGAGCCTGAGCTTTTTGAGTCACAGCGATCTACATGCGGAATTTGTCGCGAAAAACGGATCTTCTTAATTAGGCATCGTACTTGACGGGTGCAACAGCTCCAACAGGCAAAGATGGTGGAACAGACGAAGAACTATGGTGTATCGCACGCGAAAAATGAGACGGCATATAATATTGCGATGCACACGAACCTCCCCTTCTTCGATCACATCGCGTCGTCAACGGATTTGACAAAGCAATTTGCGGGCTATATTAAAAACGTTACCGCTAGCAAGGGTATCAATATAAAGCACCTTTTGGCAGGTTATGACTGGGTATTTCTAGGAAATGTTACGGCAGTCGATGTCAGTAGCCCTCGGTCGTATACTGGCCGTTGATGGCAGCTGATAATTAGCCGCTTGGTTGGGGGCTCCCACAGACATGCAAGCATTGCTTTGGCTTATGCATTTCCTGAACTAAACTGCACCGTACAAGATTTACCGTCAACCGTAGGAAACGTTCAAGCTGGTCTCTCACGTCTACCTTCATCCGTTGCATCAAGAATCACCTTCGAAAGCCATGATTGGTTCACTCTCCAGCCAGTCAGACACACGGACATCTACCTATTGCGCATGATCCTTCACAACTGGGCCAAGTCAGAAGCCTGATTGATACTTCAGCATCTGGTGAACGCGCTTCGGCCTAGCACATGCATTCTCATAATGGACACAGCACTTCCAAAGCCTGACTCCCCCGTACGAATGCAGGATGGAACACTTCGTGTCCGCGACTTGACGATGATCAATAGTAAGGAGAGAGAACTCAACGAGTGGGAAGAGCTTTCAGCATCCGTCAAGCCACCTTTGAAGATATTGATTGTATTGAAGCCTCCCAGCAGCATTATGTCCGTTATCGAAGCAGTCCCTGCAGGTGACAAATCATTTGTGGAGGCCGGAATGAACGGAGAACGACATGTAAAGACACTTGAGAGTGGCGCGCCCACACATCATGTTGACTAAGATTATTTCGGTTAGTGCGTCTGAATGTCAAAGACATGAAAAGAAGTCTAAAGGAAGCGAGTCGCTCTTTTTGCTACACAAGGGTCTATCATTAGGTTCGACCGCTTTTCCACTTCGAAAAATTTAGGCTAGTGACAACATCTCAAGCATGATTTATCCTGAAAAGGAATGCCCCAGCAGGATAAAGTCAGTATGCAGTCCATAACGATCCTTGCTCTCAGCTGCGGCTAAATTCTTCATTCGACTGCGTTCAGATTCATTTGTCTCAGAGTAGCGAATGCATGCATCTCGCCATTCCCGACGCGCTGCGTGTCTTGGCGGCACTATTCTCTGTTATTTGTTGGATCCAACGTCGAGATAAGTGCCGGAGAATGGTCTGCGCCCTTTTCGGATGGCTATCTCAGCCTTCTTCCCTAATCCGTCATCGCTCTTGGTCTTTGGGCTGTTGGTTGGCTGCGCAGTCCATGCCAGGAGGTGGTGGCGGAAGATTCATGTCTGAGTAGAGGAGTGGATGAGGATAGTTTTTCGGGTTTTCGAGTGGTATAGAGCGCACGATTCAACTCGATGTAGATGCTGCGATTTACATAACATGGACAGCATCGCTTATTGTGAGTGCTCTCCGACTCTTTGCTCGGCATGTCTCGAAGGCTGGACTTTGATAGGATAACTGATTGATCCTCGCCGCCATCATATGTGCCTAGACAGACGCTGGAAACTACTGGCAGAATTACACCTACTGACGTATGCCCAAGGTCTTCACGACGGCGTCGTGCTGGGTCTCTTGGTCAATGAGTGGGTATGAGTAGCGACCGTTAAAGATAGATCAATACTCATTTATGGGCTACGCAGTGGTCGAAGCCGGTATAGGTCGCCATCTTTGGGTTTTGCCTCAACCGGCGCCTCTCGCAAGCATTCTCCCTGGTCTGTTCATATTTGAATACTTTATACTAACGAACTAGTGCTGTTGAGGTTATCAACCTTAGACTTCTTCTGGAGCATTTTCAGAGTCACATCAATCAAGATTCCGATCTACATCATTGCTTTTGTCGTAATAGGCTGGAGCACTGGTCAGGTGAGCAGTGGACTTACTGGACGTTCTAGGTACCGGGCTAATGGATCACCGAAGGGCGTGACTGTCTTCGTACAGTGCATCCCTACAAGAGGCATATGGGATAAGTCTATTCCAGTGCACTGCGTGGCGAACGAGTTTGTTTTCTTCTACGTTCCGGCAATCTTCAACATCATTACAGATACTGCGCTCTTAATACTACCGATTCCTTACCATTTGAGACTTCTTGTCACGTGGCCAAGAGTTGCTCACCCCCAGCCTGCTTATCCTGAGAAGCTTATAAGTCATTTCATGTCTTCAAACTCCGCATGCTCAGTCGACCACTGAGAAAGCTCTTTTTGATGGAGCACAATCAAAGCAGGTGAATTGTACTAGCTAAGTTGAACTAAGGAAACAGGAAGCAGCCAGCAGGGCGAACCTCTATAAATACATATTCCGGAGGTTCTCTGGCAGCTGAACAGTAACATCACCTGACCACGCGCACGGTGGTCTAGCAGCTGTGAGAGTATTCTCAGCAGCTGTGATAATATCAACAGGTGAACAGGCGATGCGGCTTGTAGCACCTAATATTCAGCAGATACAGCTCACCATACGTTGTGTGCGCTCTCACTTTTGCTAACAGCCAGTTGTTTACAGCTTTTTGCCGGTATCATTGGTTCGTACAGGCTATCTGGTGACCCAGGAGTGGAATTCACCCGATGTCTTTTGGGACTTTACCAAAGGCCATATGTGGACTTTACCAAAGGCCATATGTGGACTTTGGTAGAGCAAAAAATAGCTCTCATCTCCAGGTCTTCACCGCTGATTTACTACAAGTAGGAGCCATGCAATGCGGCGCTAATGTCAATCAGCATGTCTTCTGTCGCTGCGGCCAATTTACACGTTTTTCCATTCAATTCAGTCTGAGCAAAGCCAAAGCTCTGAAATAGGAAACAGCAGTAGGGGCAAAGGCTTTCTCGGTACAACAATAAGTAAGACCTCTTTCAACAAGTGGCGGGCCACTGTGCGAGGCAGTAACTCTGCTATATCGCTTAGCTCAACACCTTAAAGAAAGCAAGGCTTATCAACTTTCAGGATCGAGCCAGGGGTGCAAGAGACAGTATAGGATGATGACGGAGCTTATCGATGTCCATTTCAAAAGTTTGTATTATGCTGAGGGATTGGCGTATTGATTGGGGGAGCGCTCCAGTAGAATATACCCACGAGTTAATTGGTTAACAGTTTAGTGCAATTTTCGTACTCTAGGGTAGAAAAACGATTATTACATCAAGAATTCTAATAACCATTAGCTTAAACTCTCGTTACCGGCTGAATCTTTGCCCAAGACAAAACTTTTGAAATGGACCTCCGCAATGTGTTAAAAGATATCATTGCGGAATTGTAAATGAAGTTTATACAGGCACTATTCAGCTTTTTGTTCTGTGTCAGCTGGACTGCTATCCTTAAATATTGTGGTGGGACAAGGTGCGCCATATCGGCCAGTCGTCTCAAACAGGTTTTGCATATGTATTCCGCAAGTAATACTACTAACAAGCTGCATATTATAAGTAATTACTGTTACTATTGCTGTATTGAGGTAATATTTAAGATAATTTGAAGCCGATAAGACGTGATTTTTTGGTTTGTTAGCTGTCGAAGCACCTGTTGAAGCACATGTAGGAGCTCCTGTTCACCTACCTTTTGCAAAGTCTTTTAGACATGTGCTTGGACAGGTGATTTAACAGGTGTTTCTACAGCTGTTTGAACAGGTAATTTAACAGGTGCTTCGACAGGCGCTCAAATAGATGCTTAGATTAGCTGTAATAATAATCACTTGATTCTATAAGTTTAGACAGAAAATACCTTACCTGCTAGCAAATACGTATATGTGGCGGATCTTTAAAATCGGCGCTAGTAGCCAATATGGCGTACTGTCTCATTAATAGAGATTTGATGGAAGAGCTTTTAGCTTTAATTATCTAAATTAAGTTGCCGGTCACCGAGCCCCACCAAAGCTGGGGTCCGATGAGGACATCAACAATTCATCATTCATAGCACATTGCAAGCCTGTAACAGAAGCGATACAGGCCCCGGATCGCACTGATCAGCTCGAATCGCATTTCTTCAGACGAAGTCTTGAAAATATACCGATATCCTTTCCCCATTCGAGGTGGACTTGAGACAGAGTCTTGGGGTCTTGCTCGTATTATCTGTTCCGACGTTCCAGATGACGTTGTATTCGACCCCCAAAAATTGACTCAGCCACCAGCCACAAAGAACAGCGCCTCGTACCTGGCCTCATGTCGATCAATGTTCCGGTGACTCTTTAACGAGGAGCCTGACTCTTACTTCATGCCACGTGAGTCAAGTAATACAAAACGAGTATTTAGCAAAGGCAAAGACGGTTGAGTAAACTTTCTCTTTCTCCTACCTTCTGTGACTGGGATTTCATACAATCTAGAAGTATTTCCTTAGTACTACTATCATCGTACCACTACCTCGACATATTTACTAGACGCAACTTCACTGAACCGTCCCTCACATCCCTGGTTCTGCCCCACGGCACGGACGAGGGCAATACGGCCTTCCCATATCGTAAATTCGATATCTCTTCCTTTCGTCACCATATCGACCTTACCCGACTACTCGAGCCTCGACATCTCAAGCATAATGATCGAATCCCACTCCCACGACCTCCGCGCCCCCTCCCGTGACCAACTACGCTCCCGGACTCGCAGCGCCAAATACGACTCTTTCCGCCACACCAACCCGGGCCAGCTCGGAAAGCCACACTACATCGTCCCCGACTTCGTTATCTTTAACCCATTCTGGCCTGCCAAAATACCCTCAACCCAAGTCTCCGCTCTCAGCCCGCGAGAGTTGTATCGCGAAGCCCAGTTCCACCGCGGCCCCGAACGAAAGCGCACGCGTGACGATCCAATCTGGAGTCATAAGTTCGAGAAGCGCGTTGCTGAGAGGAGGAAGTTGAGAGATGGCTGTGTGAGTGGGGAGTGGAGAGAGGACAGAAGGAGCGTTTGGCTGGCTGAGGAGGAGGATTTGATGATGGAGGAGTTTTACGAGTGGGAAAGGGATTGTTTATACCGTGAGAGGGAGGAGGATGCGGAGGCATGGAGGGAAATCGAAATAGAGAGGCATGCTAGGAATGACTGGAGAGGACTGGTTGATGATGCGTTGGGAAGTTGGGAGGATAGGCGAGTGAGGAGTGTGGAGAAGGAGGGGTGGGACGTCATTAGTGAGACAGGGAGTGTGGTCAGCGAGGATCAATGGGTGAGTGACCGTTGTGATGGGGAGGAGAACTTTGAGGTTGTGGAATGCAGGGGATGAGGCGAAGGGGGTAATGCTTGTTGGTGATGCCCTAGAAATTGAGACTGTCGGATGATATTGCTCGTCCATCTGTACCCTATGCACCCCAATGATCTTTTTGAAGCCAGATAGGCTGTGATTATAAAGACCAAGTTCTGATAAGCTTCATCTCTTCATTCGTTCTATCTACCTATCTAGCATTGTATGACTTTTCAGTCTTTTTGATCAGCGCGTCTTCACGATCGGGCGGGTTGGGGATATACGTCCTAAATTCGCAAATCTCCCAGTATTTACCTATTGGTCTCCTCCATCATCTAGGTTCCTATTGATGTGATGCGAGAAGTCCATGCGACAGGTGATGAGACCTCTAAGGCGATCATGTCCATGCTTGTGGCAGGTGGCCACTATTATCGGCTCCTAACTGTTTATTGCCGGCGACCACGAGCTCTTAATTCTGCAGGGAACACATGCGATTTTCCTCTGCCTTAATGTACGTAGATGGCATGTCGAGATACCCGGTACTGTTCGATGATGTCCCATGTATTACCCAAGACAGGGGACGCAGCACCGATGCCCAATGATCCCGCTCCCTGGCGGGCAGGTCGTGGAAGAGATTGTGGGCGGGATTTACGAAAACATATAAGCCTAAATGGTAGGGCGAGGTCAGTATCCTCGAACCCACTGAGAAAGTATCGAGAGTCTTACCTCTGCAGCCGGTATGGTGCGCAAAGGGTCGCCAACGCACATCGCCTCTGTCAAAGACAGCTGAAATCACAGTTCTGGAGCACCATGTTGATTCAATCTCTACGGAATCTGAGCTGTTTATATACCTGGATCACAGCTGTTCCTAGCCCTGATTCCATCCTTCTGAATTCAGCTGTGATATCCGCTGAGGGGTAAAAACTATTGATTCGTGTTCGTATGCCTCGTTTTGGCACAGAGCTGCGCAACCTTTATAATCTTTACGTTTCCTGTGATGAACAGCTTGCGTATCCTTGACAGCCTCCGCCCATCGCCTCTGCCACAGTCATCCACGCCGGTAAGAAAGCGGACGCAATCGCAAAGGAGCCAATAACGCAACCTGAATTTCCGTCTTTCTTCCTTGCAGGGTAGCAAAGCTCAGGCAAAAGAGCCTCTAATGCCGTGAGCCCAGTGTAAGAAGCCCATTCCACTAAGAGCGCAGATTCGCGCATCTCAACAGGTGGTGACAACCTGTCACAGCCAGTGGGAGCATCCACGTACATATCCGGCTGGGGTTCAAATGGACTGAAACCTAATTTCTTAGCATGCCTCACTGATCATCCCACTACAGTTCTTTTGCTCGTCGATGGCCTGAAACCCTTGAGATATATTGACCGAGTAAGCGAGCGTTCAGCTCACCTGCAAAAGCAAAGTAAAAGAACAGACCCTGTCCGAACACAGTCAAGAATACAAGACGTCTATTCTCTTGCTTCTTTTGCCCTTTCTGATGTTTTAGATGTATGTAAGGTGAAGTTTAGATGAGATCAATCGGCTGCAGACCATGAAGCTCATATACTGTGTCATTGCCGAACGAAGCGTGCAAAGTCTATAAATACCAATCGGTGCAGATCTTGCAAACGGCGGTCTTGATCCTGATCTGCATGCACACAGAAGATCGCCCGTGGTTGAATAGCTGAGACCGGGTGTCTGGGTGGCTTTGTTGGCTTGTACTCTTTCTTATGGGCTGGATATTGACCGAGAGTACGTGCCCAACTTAGACAATGAGCCAAAACCAACAGTCTGTGCGAATAATCTTTCAGCTACTACGCCTCTGGGATATAATTTTCACGTTACCCGCCTCATGTCGACTCCCACACTCTTGTCTTTCCTCTTTAACTTTCTGCGCTGAGAAAGATTGAGCATGGAGCTTCAGGACAGAGCATTCAAGCTGACAAGCACCCATCAATTAGCGCCGGTCATTTTACCATACATACTGCTTCTGATCGCCTCTTTGACTGTGATTCTGCGATTCTGGGCCCGTCGAATAAAGAAGGCTGGATATGGCGTGGACGACTGGCTTGCCCTTCTTGCGATTGTGAGCCAAACCACAGAACAACCGATCTAGATGCTAACCGATAGTGTAGACTCTATCATGGCCTTATCAAGTGAGCAATACGCTTGCCTTCACCGAAGGCGGTGCCAGCATACCGATCACGGTCATCATGACTCAACATCCCACGGCTTTGGCATCGTTGATCAAGGTAATTTGAGCATCCCGGTATCTTATCCAGTGCCTCGTTTTTAATTCATTTTAAGGCCATAACAGCAAGCAATATCATCTGCACGACTACTGTGACCATCCTTCAGATCTCTGTTCTGTTCTTATACCTCCGCATCTTCGGCGTGAATAGATGGCTTCGCTACTCCGCCATATCGTTGATCATCGTCTGCTCTCTCTATTGGGCATCTTACTTTATCGCCCAACTTCTAACATGCCGTCCGCTCGATAAGTTCTGGAATCCGATGAAGCCTGGCAGTTGTATGGACCAGTATGCGTTTTGCGCTGCTGAGGGTTTGATTCACGTTATTCTGGATTTTGCTGTACTGTTGCTGCCAATGCCATTGATATGGCGCCTACAGACAAGTCGATCTAGTAGGCTTGTTCTTTCGGTATTGTTTGCAGTTGGCACTTTGTAAGTCTTCGCGTAAAAATAGGACATCATGAGCATGCAAGCATTGACATTTGCCGTAGCGCATCTATAACTTCCCTGATCAAACTCACCTGCTTAATTCCCTATTCATTTATCAACACAAAGGACCTCCCTGGTTCGATCTGGTATTCTATCCTCATGCAAGCCATCGAAACGCCGCTTGGTATCATCTGCACTTGCGTGCCCACTATTCCACCAGTCTGGGGTGCCTTCAAGGAATCTAAGCCTGGTATATACGCGATCAATTTGTTGTCATCGGTTTGGTCTCGCTCGACCCTTGGCTCTCCGAAGGATTCGTCGAAAAGCTCGCAAACTGGGAAACTATCCAATCCGAAAGATTTCCAAAGATTGGATGAGAGTTACGGTGCAAATGTGGATGCGTTCCCCAAAGGAACCCAATTGGATCGGGAGTATGTTACTCCACCCAACGACTTTGTGGCAAATCATGGGCGCGTGGATAACACAATTCATGTCGAGAAGAGTTGGATCGTCGACGGGTGATGCATCACATTCTGGCAGTCAGGCTCGAATACGACCCGTCTTATCGTATTCGTAGGAAAGGCGGTTGAATCCTCAGATGCGATCCAGCATCCAGTATCTGAGGTTCCGAAAGGTGCTAAAGATTGGTTGTACAAATAACATGAATGGTGGTTGCTGTAGCTTTATTATGTCTTTCATTGGGTTTCTTACATTTTCGGTGATCCAGGGGCCGAAGATCTATATCTTACGTTTTAAGCAAGCCTCTAATGCAATCAGGTCCACTTCAAATAGGATCATTGCCGATGTGAGTGAGCTATCACAGGCAATCGTACCAAGGACGTAGACCATTTCTAATTCTAAGAAATCCTTAGGGTACCCGCGAATATCAAGCACCGCGCGGACTGCGGATCTGAGGCTTAAAGTACGAAGCAACCTGCATTTTCCCCTGGACAATGCTGCATGTGATGTACGTCTGAAAGCCCGATTGTTGCCAAAACGACTGCTGGAAGCTCATCTAAACTTAGCCGCAGCCGATTTAGTGATTTGGATATCCTACCATAGTAACTGCATGGCACTGACATAGTCGAGGCCTTGCAAGCGTAAATCTTGAGACTGGAGAAAATTCGCGAAGCCAGATGCTGCGACATGATCATTGCTTGTATAGTGACGGACGGGTATGTAGAGTTTGGTCTTGACCGATTTCGAAAATGGCTTGAACTCATAGTAGTAAAGAATTCCAGATGTGCGATGATCCACCTGGGGAAGCCGCTTGCTTCTATCTACCGGGTGCTGAAGGCCGAGAACAGAAGCCCACAAAAGTTCGAGAGCGGATAGTCCATTATCCAAATCAACGTCATGTATTTGGCCACCCAGAGTCAATGCGTCGATCACGTCTAGAAAGGATGTTCGGTGTGAGCGAATGTAGATCTTGATACGAGATTTTCTTGGTTCAATGCAGTCAAAGCCAACAAGTTCGACGTTGGGGCAGTCTTGGTAGGAGAATGTGTAAAGATACTGGGTGAGCAACCCGATTGCAGATAACATGAACTCATCCAGACTGAGCCATGCTATGCTACGCAAAACAACGTCCAGATTTGTGATGCCTTCGCTTTCCGCTCTTGTAGCTGGAATGAGATATGCCTTCAGTGTTTCGCTCGAAGGGAGCAGATCGAATGCGAAGAATACTTGCGAAAAAGGTTTCGACTTGGGCCTTACAAGTTCTTCTGGACATAGCATCTTTGTTGTAAGTGTATCGTACCAGGCCCAATCAGCTGACGGGAGGCAAGGCTTCATGCGTTCTACGAACGCTGTTGCTGTCTTGAGATTCGTGCGGTCTTTCCGTGTTCCGGAGGCCGAACTTAGTGGCTCAATACTGTAGCGGACTGTCGGCAAACGTTTGTCACCCATCCAATTCCAGCTGAGCTCGATAGGCACATGGTCATCAGTCATAAAGCTATGCCAATATGTCGACTTTCTGCGGAGGAAACCATGTTTTGGCCAGCGGAAGTACGGCATTACTTCACTGTGGAAGAAAGTCAAGTGGCGATGGGTGCTAATCTCATTGTACCCGGCAAGTTGTAGCATGTGGGCTAGGATGATGAAAACTGAACATCTGGTATCGCCGACCATGAGAGGTCTCCGTATACATAGCTTCTCAATGAATTCATGAACTGTTCGCCAAGTACAACTTGTCCATCGGTGGAAAGAAGTCAGTGTCTGAGCACTGTCTGATTTGTGGCTAGCCTTGTGAAGATCGCATAGACTTTTCCCCATTTTGCACCCGAGAGCCGAAGCAACGAATCGAGTTATGATTTGAACGGCAAGGGACATTTTGCGCGAGAAGGATCACCTTTCATGTGGGAGACGGCGAGAATGATTCCATAAGTGTAGCCAAAAGCCATCGCAGGCGGACTTTATTCCACGATATTACCCACGGCCAATCTCGGAAGCCGAATGAGACAGATGAATACCGAAGGAGCAGAACGACAGCGCCAAATTCTTGGCTTTAATGATCCGGAGCACAGTCCAGCGATGTGCGGAAATTCCGAATATATCATTTGAAATTTGATCCTCTCTCTCATTAGCCACTTCGTCCAAGATTCAGCGGATAATAAATGTTGTCCCGACGATGCCGCCAGACAAACGAATCAACGATTTCTCGGATACTAAGCGACCGGACGATCATGGCATCAGGCATGGATGCAATTGATCTCAGCACTGCCGAGAACTGGCTGATGCGCCGCGAGATCATGGATTGTATATCAAAACCACACGCATTGGCCACGTTGGTTGAAAAAGTTGAGTGGCTTTCGCTCCTCCGCCTTCAACACCGACTAGTTCAGGGGTTGTTCCTCGCGATCTCGCTCTTTTCCCTCCACTACATTGTGGTTTATTCACTACTAATTTCCACCGCATTCAACAGGATTTGTCATATTCATCAGACATTGGGGGTCCTCTTCCGACTCGGGTAGCCCTTGCCCACCTGTTGAATTCCTACTTTGCACCGGCAGCCACGGTTGCGCCTGAGCATATAATCCTTTCCGCCGGCGGAAACGCCGCTTTAGATGCTCTTATCGGGCAAATTTGCGATCCTGGAGATGCTGTGTTGCTTGAGGCGCCGTATTGGCCCGGTCCAGACACATGCCTTTCGAAGCACGAGGTCGAAGTTGTGGAGGCAGTGGTACATGAGGATGGGAAGGTGAAAGGCGAACCCAGTCCAAAGCAATGCGAAAATTGCACTACCGAGCGATGCCGGAGCGTCTCCGCAATAGATGCATACGAGACTGCTCTGGAAACCGCCAAAACTAGTGGGAAGAAGGTCAGGGCTATACTCTGTTGCAACCCGACAAATCCCACAAGACACTGTTATACGCCGCCGGAGCTGCAAGCCTTGGTCGCACTCTGCGCAAAAGAAGCCCTACATTTCATCCCAGATGAGATCTATGGACTATCAGTACACCGCGTAGGCTCAAGGTTTACATCTGCTCTCTCGCTGAGCTGCGTGGATTCTTTGCGAGAAGGAGTAGACTTGCGAGGTCGTATTCACGTGATATACAGTTTGAGCAAAGACTTTGGATGCAGTGGCATCCGGCTCGTATGTTTCGAGTTCATCAATAGAGCTGTGGGCTTGAAGTTGGCTAAGCAGTAGCAGGGAGCCTTGATCACACAATCGGCCCCCCAGGTCTATCTCGGCTGTGCTCTGGCTCTTGCGAACCAAGTTTCCGTCTTCACTTCACATCTCGCCACTACAACCTTGCTTTCTGGTTCGAATGTGGATTTCTTCATCACCACCAACATCCAACGCTTACGAGCTACCTGTGTCATTGTGGAGCATTTCCTTCAACGTCACTCAATTCCATACATACCACCAGAAGCCGGTATATACTTATCGGCAAAGTTGTGTCCAAAAGAAATTTGCACTGAGGTACGCGAGCGAGACCTCCTATTGAAGATGAAAGATCGGAGGGTCTGCGTGGTGCCGGGGAAAGCATCCCACTTTCGTGAGTCAGGCTGGTTCCGCATTGTGTTTGCATTTCCCAAACCCATTATCGAAGCTGGACTGCAGCACCTCCTTGAAGCGATGCAGGATGCTGGAGAAATAGGCAACGGTCAGGCTGTAGCGGCCCGAGATAGTGACGATCGCAAGCTTGAAATCCCTTCCCCAACTGATGGCGTGGCTGAGAGTGATGTCTAAAAGAAATCAAATAGTCGAGCTACGTACGTCGAAGAGAAATCGAAGAGCTTCTGGCACAGAATGTATAGCTCATTGTTCGACGAACGTGCACCTAAGTTTACAACCTAAATTATAACCTTGGTTCGAGGGAGCCTACATTCTCAACAAATTTACTCTCCACGGAATTGCGGTTGACTTGGAAAAAGCGATTTGTCAACCTTATCACTGCTCGGGTTCTAAAATAACTGTGGACGGCTCGTAAGAAGCCGGATACTTCGAGCGGTATCCTATATGTGGGTAAATATCGGAGCTACGCACGATAGAGACCGGAGTTTAGTTTTAGCTCCCCATGAGATCGTTTCCTCGTGTATCAATCGGTAAATATTTTTCTTCTTTGCCTGCATCGTCGCTTCGAGTTCCAGGCTCGCAGTGCATTTAGGAACGTAAGTTGCAGTATGAACGACTCAGAAATTGCAAGTCAAGTTTCCGAGATACTCTCGAACACACCATTGATTGATGGCCACAACGACTGGCCACATCCCATACGAGGCTTTTACGATAATTGCATTGAAAATCGAAACTTCAATGAAGATGCCAGTTTGGTAGGCCATGTTGATATTGCCCGCCTCCAGAAGGGGCAGTCTGGTGGAGTATTCTTGAGCGCATATGTAGAGTGGTAGTATGGTCCCTCTCTGCTTTGTTGTCTGCGACTGATGCAATGCTCTTGCAGCCCTTCGCCAGTAAATGATTTCAGCGACGAGCGGCATTTTGAGACAGTACGAGATACACTGCAGCAAATCGATCTCATTCATCGACTTATCGATAAATATGACCAAATATTGGAGCATGCTTCATCCTCTGATGACGTTTTCACGATCTTTGGGAAAGGTAAAATTGCGTGCTTGACGGGTGTTGAAGGTTTACATCAAATTGGAAACAGTGCTTGTATCTTAAGGATCTACTACAGGCTTGGAGTACGATACGTGACTTTGACACATAAACAGAACAACCTCTATGCAGATAGCTGTGTGAGCTAGCTACGAGATCTGTAGTCGGAGACAAGAACTGACTCTTCCCTGAGCCTCCAACTCAAGCGGCGCATAACGGTCTTTCGCCAGAAGGGCGTTTGTTGGTTCGAGAGATGAATCGCATCGGCATGTAAGTCGCAATTCAGATAGGCCGTTTCGCACCAGTCAATGACTTGCAGGATGATCGATCTTTCACACGCAGTTGACATTACGGCAGAAGCGGTCCTTGCAGAGTCCACCGCACCGGTAGTTTTCACACACTCTTCTGCGCAGGTCACCCTTCAATTTTCCATTTCGAACTAGAGGCTAACAAACCTAGGTATGCGCTATGTGCCAAACCCAGGAACGTATCCGACAACACGCTAGATATGTTGAAGCGCAATGGCGGGATTATCATGATCAGTCTTATACCCGCATTGACAACTGAGGTCCCAACGAATGCCACTGTGAAGAGCGTCGTTGATCATATTGTCTATGTTGGCTTGAGGATTGGGTTCGAGCATGTAGGCGTCGGCTCTGATTTTGATGGCATGGCTGCTTCGCCACATGGTCTGGAAGACGTCTCCAAGTTTCCCAACCTGGTTCAAGCTATGATCAGGAGACTTATTGGGAGGGGGGGTATCGAGAAAGTCATCGGACGTAATATCCTCCGAGTCTTGAGGGACGTCGAAGAAGTTGCCCGCAGTGAACGGGGAAAGGTACCAATTTTGGAAGATAAAGTCAAACAGTTATGGAGCGACGCTATTCGAGGGTCTGTCAGGAAGTTATATCCAAACGCAGCGTAGATTCTGTTCAGTAGTTCAGAACTACCGGTGCTCAAAGACCATCTCCCCGCCCGAAAATGGGTCCGTGAATGTAGTCATGATATGTCCACATCGTCCAGAGCAGAATATTGAAGACAAACAAGAACCATGGGGGTACTCTGCCTTTTTGATCTTTCAACCGATGAACACTGTATTGAATGCCGAATTGCACTCTAAGCCAGACAGCGTCGAATAGTTTCTTGCCAATCCAGTGTCGTGTCGTATGGACTGGCCTCAACGTAAGATGCTTTGCAAGGAATTTCTGATATACCGGAGAAAGTTCTCGTTCTCTTGCGCCGGCAACTAGTAGTTCCTATTGCAAACATCATGTTAACCAAATATTTGTTGGTGGAGGGACACCTACCAAATAGCGCTTTGAGGGCAGACGGGGCCTTGCAGTTGGCCACTTCGCTACTAGAGTGATCATGTCCAAGGTTTCTCCATAAGACGTGAGGCCGACTATCTCAACGACAGTGTATGCAATAGCGCCGCCCTCACTTGTGATGAGGCGAGGCAAATCGGCTAGAGAAAGGAGATATCCAACTCCGCGCACTGTTCTATCGTGCATCGAAGTCTTCGGAGAGATGCTGGCCAATGCTGGCTCGTTATACGGAACACCGAGTAAGTCGAATGTCAATTTGTAGTTGGGTATGGCGACGTTCAGACAGACCTTCAACGGCGTGAGCGACCGTCGCGCCACAACAGAGGAGGCCATGTTGGCGCCGTATGCAAAGTACCAAATTGTAGAACAATCGGCATCCATTGCTTCAAAGAGTGGTGTCTCATATACTTTTCAATGCATTCGAGTGTGATTCCACCTGCTTGAGGTATTTCTAAAGGGACTCGAGTACCCTCCTATCTGGGTCAGGGCTGGGTTAGGTATTGAGATTAGATATCGGGTTAACGTGAGAAGACTCGAAAGCGCATGAACTACTGTGAGCTTTTCGAGATAACTGCCATTTGTAAGGCATTTTCGAACGTAATTTGATTCGAAGGTCAGAACGGCACAACCAAGAACAGCACCTGAGATGCATAGCGGTACGCTACTGAGCCTCAAGTGGTGCGCTCCACGTCAAAACCCAGCTGACTGCAGTTGGGCGATCGAGTTCGGTGGGCATAGCTGGAACTAGACTAGCTAAAACCGTTCCCAAAGACTGAAGTGCTGCAAAGCAGCGCAACAGTCGATTTGTGTGCGAATCTGATTCGTAGGTACGATGCGAGAGGTGATAGGGTAACATTGCGACGCGCTGTGTAACTGATCTTCAAGTAAATGGCTTGAAACGGCTGGATCGGATTACAAATACTTGTTATGGGAGGCTCTTAGTTAGATGCATAAGACGTCTCCTCAGCCCAGTCAAGGCCCTGTCTTTTCGTGGCTCTATCATTCGACGCACATGATCTGCATTGGCCCCAACATTTACTTTATGTACGGCACTTGAAAAGTAATTCCTTGACAAGCTTGGTTTGTCTACTGCCCCGAAGGTCGCTACCAATAGCACCACCAGCCGCCGGACGGTGGTATACTTATGGACGCATGCGCTTTCGCCGACCCACTCAATATTGCAGTTGCCTGCTACGTTCCGCATCCAATGCCGCCCGTATTGGGCAAAGCCTCAACTACTGTCTCGGCTGAACTTCCTGCAGGGATTTCGAAATCATTTTCCCCCATTTCTTCGCATTCGTAGAAATTGTCACATATATGCGATTCTCAGCTCTATTGCGAAAGTAGGTCAGGGATACCGTGCATTTTTACAAGACTGCTACACTTTATACTAACAGCTTTTCTCTCGATGCCAAAGTCGACAAAATGAATGCTGCAGCTCGGACCACAGGCGCGAATGCTCCAAGGAAACTCAGAACTGCCTGCGACCAGTGTCACGCCAGCAAGGTATGAGTTAAATCAGAAAGCAGGGGACCGATATTGTACTGACAATAGTGGTCTTGGGGCAGGTCAAATGCCCAGGTGGGGAGCCACCTTGTCAGCGGTGCGCGGATAGCTTGCAGCCTTGCCACTATAGCTTAGCAGCCCGAGTGGGAAAACCTCCAGGAAGCAAGAATAAGAAAACCCTAGAAAGATTGAGAAGACATTCGCAGCACGCTCAGGCAAGTAATGCCACTCAAAGTAGCATTGAAGGTACGATGACCAGTGGCACTGGGCAAGATTGGGCTTCAGCGGAGCATGAGACCCAACATCGTGGGGAAGATGACAATTCAACACAAGAATTTGCCACGCTCGCGTCCATGCTCCAAACTTCACCGGAAGCTCCTGGATCGACCCTTCCAGATGAATCGCGGTCTCAAATACCTGCGGGACTTGTACACACTTCTACCACCAATAATGAGAGCTCAATGGAACTAGATAATTCTAGCCTGCTGTCGTCAATAGATCTCTCTATGCCTGGCCAAGTTTTGGGAGAAGAAGTGGGGCACCTTGACTCGACCTGGCTGGACAATAGCAATTGGGATGTAGGTGATGCCAATGGGCTGGGGACAAGATTCCAAACTGATCAGAATAAAGCTATCGGTTTTGAAAACACCAGTGTTGTCAAACTCCAACGATACATGTAGGCTGCTCTCGTTTTCTCTCCCTCCAAAACCAATAGCTAAGGCATTCAGCGTCTGCATCTTCAATGCCGCTGCACGGATCACCATTTCAATTCGAAAGACCCCTCTCACTAAGCGCGGTTGCCGCTGTCCTAGACGAGCCTTCCAACGGCAGTGACGCAATGGTGTTGTCCCCTATTCGCCAACAATCATCTTGTCAGTGCATGCGCGAACTCGCCGATACGCTTTGCCAGTTGTATACTATTGAGAAGCGCCAAAGCCCGGTTCAGGTAGACACTCTATTGACTTCTGTCACGTTTGTCTTAGAAACGACCGAAAATTATTTGAGATGCCTGGAATGTCGTGATGACACGCGGATACAAATGCAAGCGATCATGGTTTTCCAGACGATCTTGGGCTGGGCACAGATTCATGTCCATGAGGACGGTCCCTGCCCTAGTTTGAACTTTACAATAGGTAGGTATGAAGTACCGGGAGATGATGCATCTTTCATACGATTTGTTGTCGTATCCAGAGCTTTTGAAAGAACCGGAAACGTCGTGGTAACGATCTCGGCACGTGTGGACAGACTCGTCGCTGGCAGGCAAGGAAGGCAAATTCGCAGCTCTGAACGTTCAGAGCTACAGAATTTACAGCAACTAAGTCGTTCTTTGTACCAGTCCTCAGCGATGCTGTCGAAGCGGCTTGAAGCCCGGAAAGCGCGAGTGGGAATCAAGTGAAGATTTTGGTTTCAGAATCAATGGCTGGCGAGGTTTGTGGACGCTAGGTGGTGCAGAGTATACCTCGCAATGTGACCTTGACAAGTCAGTACCATCATAAGACGGGTAGCTATTCGATGGGAAATAAGAACCGTCTCGGGGAATAAAAGATTGTTGCATCGGGAGCTCCAGCGATCTGGTACACCGATACACATCTACTCGAGGGAATAAGTAACGAAGGAAGGTAGACTTAACGCAAGAAAATCGAGGAACGCGCCATAGGTAGAACATACTACACCAGCCCACTGTATCAATGAATCTTAAAGATCAAATTAGCAGTCCGACTGCCCGACCGGCCAGCGTTCCCAACGTTGGGCTAAATCTCTTTGTTGTCAAAGGCCGGTACAATTTCACGACAAAAACACTTCCAAACACTGACGCATCTCTGTAGCATCACCTACTTCCACCGTAAATAGCGTGAAATTAGTAATGCTACTCGAGGAGCTAGGCATTCCCTACAAAGTCGTTGTAGTAGATGATCCAGGAAAAGAGGACTGGTATACACAAATCAATCCACTTGGCTTAGTACCTGCACTTGAGGATACCGTTGAGGATGCTAGCGGCAAAGAAAGTCGCCGGGTCCATGTCTTCGAAAGCTCCTCCTGCATGATGTTCCTTGTGGACAAGTACGACACTGAGAAGATCTTCTGTGGCAGAAATCTATACGAAAGAACGGTTGTGGGTAATTGGATGACACTGCACACAGCTTCGCTAGGGTAAGTTGGCGTCGCGGCGAGCCCATGAACACCGTAAAGAAGACGCTGAGGCAAATAGTCCAACGGCCAAATGGTGGCTGTGGTTCAAGGTGAAGAGTCCAGGGACCATTGGCAACACACTCGATCTGTATGGGCTTTCTCCTCTCGAGGCCCTATGTACCCTGGGTATTCGTTCTGATACGTTTTATAAGGTTAGCCAACGCCATCCGCGACCAGTACAACATTCTAGAGCAGCGATTAAGTGATCTGGATCAGCAATACGTCGCATTGCGAGACAGACCCACCATAGCTGACTTTGTCAATCTGCCTTTTGCGAACGCGCAAATTGCAAGTACTGCAGGCTTTGAGTTCAAAGATTGGCCGAACTTGTATGCTTGGAGCGAGAAGATTTTGGCCCGTCCATCCGTGAAGCGTGCCATGACACTCGTCCAAACTTTCGGAGTCCAAAACAAGAACGAAGAGAATCTGGCCCATGAAATGCCAAACAGGACGAGCGCGGATGTAATTTGAGCGAGCGCCCACAGATAATTTAGTTTGGTCTAAGAGTGATAATGGAAGGGATACAGTTTCTCAATGCATGAACGCTTTCAAGCTTCCACCCCGCCTCCTGCGCCAAGACTTTCCACTCTTTTTCGGTTCTTTCTGTTCCGCCCTTTGCTCCAACCCCCATTACAATGCTCCCAAACAATGCTGGCCGCCCCAACCGACTACTATCTCCTTCCTTCAATACTGACTCCACAATGCATATCCGGCTGCAGTCTTTTACAATTATCGCTGCTCTGATGTTCTGCAGTATCTTCACTGCGTCATCATCTCCCCAATTGTGTAACGTCCAGCGCATAACGTAGATCGAATATCGTGGGACCTCTTTGAGAAAATCGCCTGCATAAATCTCCAGCATCCGGTCTTTCACCCCTCGGAACACTCCTTCTCCGCTGAGGAAATTGTCGCTCGCATGTTTCGCCACGTCTTCCAGCTCCAGAAGAGCTCCGTACATCTCCTTGTTCGCACCGAGTAACGTCGCTATGAATGTGCCGTCTCCGGCTCCGAGGTCACATATCGCGTTATCCCTACCGCCTTTGGCCAGCTCGGCCCAGTCGTAATCTCTCAGCATACCTGGAGCTTGCGCGATTGCGCCTGCTGCCATCATACTCTGCAAATCCGCAAACCAGGGCTCTTTGTTGAGCAGGGCATATGCTGGAGTATCAGCCGAGGCTCCACGCGCGATCTGCAAAGCGGACCGGAGCTCCGATCTGGGCAGTGCAGCAGGTAGATGGATGAAGAGCTCGTAGAAGGGGCCAGAATATACATCAACCCACTGGTGCCATTGCGTCCAATGCGATCTCGTCAGAAGGCTCGAGGCTGGAGAGTTTGTGAAGCTGGAAAAAATTGGGTCATAAGAAAATATGCCTTGCGAGCACAGAAGATGGAGGAACGGTGTCATTTCCTTGGCAGATATCACCGGCTCCGTGCGTGAGCAGATGTCGGATACTGTGAGGGGGCCATTCGCGTCTAATATGTCTGGAATGCCGTAGGTTATGGTTGTACCAAGAACTTTGCTGGTGACGAATGCTGTGGTTGGGACAAATTTCATTAGCTTCATCGACGGAGATGAAGAAGGAACGCACAGAAGATCGCATCAACAACTGTGTACAGCGGTGGAGTCAAAGATAGCTGGAGCTCGTTAAGAAGATTCAAGCTTTCATCCAGTTCTGGTAATCGAGGAGGTAAATCTTTGATATCTTGACTAATGTTGTGTGCCGCTTTAAGTTCTTCATAATCTTTCGTTTTCAGCGCCAACAGAGTCTTTTTCAGTGAGGTGTTCAAATTGCGCAAAGTTTGTTCCATGACGCGCTGAATTACTATGCTTTGTTGCCTTGCTAGATTTTATAGAGAAATACTTCTATAGAATGTCGGCCTCCGATTGTCGGGCCGCTAGGCTGAGGGAGAATCAATGAGGTATCATAGAGTAACTGCATTTATGCAAATTTAGAAACTTCATGCTTCATGCAGTACAAATTAAATTTGGGGACGTTTGCATCAAACAGTCACCACAGGTATGAGCCATGGGCACTGGATTTGTTTCTCTTAGCATTGTTTCATGATTATTTCTACATCTGCTAAAGGAATCCAGTTATCTTTCACTACTGCCAACGCACCATCACACTTTCCCTTTCCGCTGGCTATGCTGACATGATACTTCATTAGTAGCTGGATGATCAATGCCTTAATTGATGCCTCTGCCTCATATTGGCCCAAGCATTTCCGCATTCCGAAGCCAAAGGTGGATAAATGATATCGCAGCTGTGCGGAGATTAGTACCTTTCCCCAGCTAGATGAGTTGACGAGTCTGGTGGATGAACCTCTACTTGATTGATGTCTATGAATCTCTCTGGTCTGAATGTCGTTTTATCAGAACCCCAGAATGGATTTCTCAGGTGCAGGGCGATTGTGTCTACCACGACATCCATCTTTTGCTTGTCAATTGCCAAGTTTCATGGTCTAACACTGGAATTGCAGCCTACATTTGCAGGAATTCGGACTCCGCTCAGAATTTTCGTGCTTGGAGAACTCTCCGGAATGGTAAATGCTGGAGCCACTTCAGCATTCATGAAATCTTTCGCAGCTTGTTCGTACCTGCAACCGGCCGCACTCGCAGTGTCTCAAGCCAGCACATATGTAAGTAAGAAGACTTCTCCTGCAGGTAAGAACTCAGGTCGCTTGCATGGCAAAGGATCTCCTCTCGCAATTTTGACTGCACACTGTGGCTATCAGCAAGAAGCGTGACCATCCAGGAGAGTACGTGTGTCGTCACGTCGAGATTTGCAAAGAGCATTTCATCAATGGTTTGCAAAGCCTGCACATGTCAGAAGAAAATGCTTAAAATCTTTGTGGTTCACTCGCCTCGCTTTTCGGAAGACCCTCTTTGAGAACAAGCGGCCAGATGTATTCCACTAAGCTGTTACATGGCCATTGGGATCGAATTTTGAACATTTTGTTGTTGAAGTGATACCAGGTTTGGCGGAAAGCTTCCAACTCCTTTCTCATCTGCGGCCTCAACCACTTGCTGATAGGGTGTCTGAACACTCCACCCTGAAGAACAAAACGAAGTAAGGCTGTTCTCTGCTGTCCTATTTGCCACAGTTCTATTTTGTGCTCTTCGTCGAGATCGCCATATACGATCACGGCCGTATGATTAAACGGATAGGCCTGAAGCACATCCACGGCGCACGCTTGAAGCGAGTCCATTTTTGTTTCTTCTTTGGTTGCTGACGCTATCTGCTTCACGAACCTTTGAGCAAAATTTACCGTGGCGGGCAATCGCGCGCGAGATGAATGCATGCTGAAGGTCGGGTCCAGTATTCCGCGAAGATGCGCCCAGCTTTCTCCATTGATCAGTCCGAGGCAGTCTCCAAGCAATTGATGGAAGACCCATCCTCCGTTACTAGACTTCGCTTTTGAATGGACTTGGGAATCTTGGTGGAAATTACGAATGTCTTCCGGCTTGGTAATGACGCTATCAGATCAGTGGCTGTTGGCTTGGTAAACCTGGGAGGCTATACATCTCTGGCTTATCACCTGACCAAATTCTGTAAATGCTCCCGTAGGCCTTCTCCCACTCGGAACTTCGTTCACGTCCGAAGAGAAACTTTTCCACCATATGCCCATTACTCCATCTCCATTCAGGGCCACTAAGTCTGCTGCCATTTGTGCGATGCACGGGATACCATAGCTCGAGTATCATCTGGTAGATGTTACCACATTTTGCGTGGTGAAGGGCGTTCGCATTTGGGCAAAATTACCCTGACGATTCTCTCCTTGCACCTCGTAACTACAAACCCGAAACCGAACGCGAAAACAAACAAGGCTCCTAACAATTTGCTCGGCAGCATCCACAATGCCATATGGTCTGGGCGCGAGCCTTGTCAGCAGGTTAAACAACAGACAAGTACGGAGCCAACATCGGTCGAAGCGCCCGAGATGCAGCACGATTACCTGCATCGACGTGGCGTTCGGTAAGTATATCGATGGATATATCGGAGAATATGCTGTCGACGGGTGTCTCGGAGAGTATAGAGTCGGCTGATATTTCGGGGCATATAACCTCCAGCTTTCGGCTAGTAAGCACGGTGAATTTTGGCTTGACTGGGATCTTTCGTGCTGGCCACTGGAGCAACTCCAAAAAAATGTGTGATTGTGCTCATTGTCTGCTGTGTGCATAAGGAAAGTTTGCTAGGTATCGCGCGGTCACTCCCCTCACAGATACTTTTAGTAATCACCGCTTAACATTGCATAACTTTACTGTGCAAATGTCAACTGTACAACCATTAATAAGGATGAAAATGGAATTAGCAGTCTCTGCCTGGAGAAGCGAGTCCTTAGATTCGAGCTACAAGATACAAGACCATAATCACAAACCACAGAGCCACGCTAGATTCTCCCAGAAGCCCTTTTCAATGCTGTGAGCATGTTCCGCTGTCACATATTGCTCGCTGTATTCAATCTCGAATATCCACCCCTGCTCTTCCTCGAAGAATTCCAGCATAAGGGGAAATTTCGCCCCTCTCGGTTTCAGCCTCTGAATCGTTGTTTCGCATCCCTGGATTTTCAGGTGAAGTCTCTCCCAGATCGGATGAAATGAGACCATGATATCAAAAAGCGGGTGATCGTGTCCCACAGCTTCACGGATTTCGCTCAGGGGAATGATATTCCGCGCTGCCAGCTCGATCTGAGCCTTCACTAAGGTGAGGAAGGCATCAACGTCTTGCACGCTGGCACCCCCGAGAGTAATGCGCACGGGCAGCCGTTCAAGAAAGAGACCGATGAGCTTCTCTGTCCCAGATTCTCTGCGATCCGAGAAAGGAACGGCAAGAAGAATATCATCAGTTCTGTAAATCTGCTGGATGGCCAAGGCGGTACAGGCAAGGACGAGCTGTTGTTTGCTGATCTCATGGTCTTTGCAGCATCGGGTTGCGGCGTTTGTAACGAGAAGAGGTAAGAAGAAATGCAAAGTATTACCGCGAGAAACTGGGATCGAGATGTCCTTCTCTTTAAAGATAGAGGTCACGTCGCGCAAATGGTTTCTCCAGAACTGCTTTTCAGTATCAATTAAAAGGGACCGTTTCCAGGCAACCCAGCTCACGTAATCGCGATCTTGATTTGCTTCGAGCAACCCCGTGTCACGCTCCTCGGAACCAGCATACTCAATCTCAAGTTGCCCGAGGAGATTAGAAATCGATGGACCATCAATGATTGAATGGTGTGCCACAAGAAGGATATACCGAGTATCAGGCAGTGTTTCCATTACAGTGAGTCGGAAGAGCTCGTCCGTGGACAAGTCAAACGGGCTGTTGATCTCTCTCTGCACAAATTCATAATCGAGATGAGGAATCTTGCAGATCTTGAGAGGAGCCGCCCTTTCTTTGACTTCACGCTTGACCGCACCATCGTGTATATGATATCGCGACTTCAGAACACGACAGCTCGATACGATCTTACCAATCGAAGCGACAAGGAGATCATAATCCAAAGGCCCTTTTATTGTTATCAGTAGTGGTATATTGAATGCGACATGCTCCGGGAAACTGCGGGACAAAAGAGCGAGCTCCGCTTCGGTTGGAGATACAAGGCTTGTATCAGTGGCAGGGTCACTGGCCACATCTAGGAATCCCGCGTGTCTTTTTGGTCCTGATAATTTCTTAATGAGAGGGGACACCGATTCGACTAAGTCGCCTAACCTAGAATTATTAAGGATGACGTGGAAAGGTACCGCGCATCCAAGTTCTTGAGAGAGCCGTCGAGAGACTCGCATTTGCAGAAGAGAGTGACCACCCAAGCTGATGAAGTCGCTTTCCATAAAAAGCTCATTCTCTGATGTGTTAGGCAGTGCCAATACTTCAAGCCAAATCTTTGCGACAATGTTGGCGATCGGACCAACAATCTGTGTCTGGTTGCTGAACGATTGCGCAGTGAGCAGGTCCTTTAGCGCATGGTAGTTTATTTTCTGATTTATCGTTCGCGGTAGAGCTTCTAAAGCGACGACTTTAGAGGGTCGAGAATAGGAAGGGAAAGTGCGACTGAAATGCTGCTTGATTTGGTCCAAGTTAACATCTGCTGGGGTAACGAAGGCAAAGAGGGATCCATTATTGACAACAACAGCAGCGTGGTGAACTGCGGATGAGCCTCCCCGAACAGCGGTCTCGATCTCCTCGAGGTTGATTCGAAAGCCACGAAGTTTGACTTGACGATCACGTCTTCCAAGAAATTCAACTTCCATATCTTCGGTCCATCGGCCCATGTCTCCTGTTCTGAACATTGTAAACCCCTTATTGAAGGGATCCGCGAGGAACACAGCAGCATCAGCGTTCTCACTTTCAATATAGCCTTCGAGAACTTGGGTACCGGTCACATATATCTCTCCGGGAAGTCCAACAGGAACAGGCTGCCGTTCCTCGTCCAGGATGTAAACAGACATGCGCGGCACAGGCTGGCCGATTGTGACTGGTTTCCCGGGAGCCATCTTGGAGAAGAGACAAGCTATTGTGCACTCGCATGGACCGTAACCAATGTAGAGCTGCCTTCCAGCAGACCATTGGTCTGCCAGATTCTGGGAGACAGTCTCGCCACCAACCATCATAATTTTTATGTTAGCGAAGTCATCTGGATGAAGCATGCTCAGCAAAGAGGGCGTAATATTCACAGCATCCGCTTTCCGCATATTTGCAAAAAAGTCCATGGGATCTTTCAGCACAAGCGTACCGCCATAGCAGATAGTCCCCCAAAGCTCAGCTACGCACGCATCAAATCCAACAGAGAAATTCTGAGCGATTCTACGCCCGACCTCAGCATGAAGTCTTGCTGGTCCATACTGGAGGTAAGACAGAAGAGAGATGTTTCGACCTTGGACAGCTCTGGGCGTCCCCGTGGAGCCCGAGGTAAAGATCTGGTAGATAGGGTCCCACCAGCCAGGTAGGGTGTTCAGCTATCATGAAGTCAACGGTCGCCATACCAGCTCAGAGAGCTCAGAGGTGGAAGATGCATGCAAATTCCTCATCATCTCCGTAGATTTATGAGCGGAGGTCCGAAGACATGAGAGCACAAGGAGAAAATCTTACCTTTCTTCCTTTCCCTGACAGCTGCTTCGTAGACGGACCTTGGCTCAGATATTGACGTGGACGGTCAATCACAACAAATTCGCACGAAGTCAACTAGATAACATTAGCCATCTAAACGAATTAGCTAGTAGCATAAGCTACGAAAAATCTCTCACTTCCGCTTCCATCCTCAAGTGCTCAACGTAAGTCGAGTACTTTAATCCAGGTACAAGGAGGATCTTGGTCTTCGAAAGCTGCAGTATTAGTTTCGCGCGCGCAATTGGAAGATCAGCATCAACAGGGCAGTATGCAGCACCTCTTTTCACAATAGCAAGAATCGCGCAAAGCCATGATAAGCTCCCGTCGCTTAAAACAGCTACTACATTTCCACGCGAGGTATTAGGCAGCAAGGAAGTCAACTTCTCTGCAACATTATCCAACTCATCATACGTGAAGGAGTCGGACACGGATTCTACTGCTATTGCGTCAGGAAGTTTCTCTGCCATTGCCTCAAATGACTCTTTAATACTCGAGGGACCTTCATACTTTTCGTAAAGCTGGGACGCATGCTGTAAAAGGGAACGCCTTTCTTCTTCTGACTGCATTTGACGCCTCAGGGTGTGAAAATCGATTGGTGAGAGGTCAAACAACGCATGAACGACATTCTTGAAATGATACATTGCGCGGAGAGTCATGACAGAGGATACGGCACGCTCATCATACATTAAGTGTAGCTTGAGCTCGCCTTGGTCATCCTTTTCGATTAGCAGTACCCACGTGAATTCACTCATCTGACTTGAGCTGAACGTCCACGGACCCGAAATTGCATTGCGACCGGATGATAGCTCTGGCAGCCCATACTGAAGGACAACAAGGGTATCGAAGGTGCTCGGCTCACTGTCCTGAAAGATCCATGGCGCGTCACCCATGCGGAGGTTCTGCTGCTGTATTTCATGGAGCCAGTCTGTCAAGTTGCCGTTCTCAGGTGCATGTGTTGGAAAGGGAAGAACGTTGATGAGGGGGCCAACAACACGGTCAACTCCTGCCATCGGGAGGTTGCGGGCCGAAAAGACGACGCCAAAATTCGCGCTCGACGTGTCCGTATATCTCATCATGACCACAGCCCAAGCAGCATAGAGCACAGTGCTGGTTGCAAGTCCAAGCTGTCGGGAACGCGCCTCGCAGCTTTCCAATGACAGGCCCAGGAAAGATCTCTCAACCCGTGTGTCTTGCCATTCTCCCGGCTGTAGCGGCCTAGCAAACGGAAGACTTTTCGCTTTTCTAGTAGCTTTAGTGATGGAAGCCCAGAATCGCTGCTCCTCATCTCCACTACGTTGCATCAGCTTGTCTGAATAAGCCGCAGCTTGAAAGAATTGGGGCGCAGGTAACAGCTTTTCTCTCATAACGAGCGCCTGCAATTCTTGTACCAAAACTCTAACAGACCAGCCATCCACCCGGGTGTGATGAACGAGCCAAAGAAGCTTCGACCATTCATTCGGAATCATCAGCAACCGGAATGCAGTTCGAGGATGTGAAAGATCACTTTTCTTCGTAACTTCTAGAAGCTGACTCCGGGTCTTTTCCTCTACCTCGGCGACCCTTTGTAAATCGTCAACGGTTACTACTTTCCAATCCAATGTATCGCTGGTTAGCGTCTTTCTATGGCGTTGGCATTCTTTGGTCATACAAGTTGAGAAGATCTTATGGCGTCCCATGAGCTGGATCCAGGCTTGCCGAAGTATGGCTTCTATGCTGGCTTGGCCTGGATGTGGATATTCCACAGTGATGATCATGTAGTTCAAGGCGTGATGTCTTGAAGTGCCGAAGATCAGTCTCTGTTGGAGCTTCGTTATGGCACTTACCCTAGAATGATACTGTAGGTCTTCCGGCTCATCAGTCGTGACATCCCCAACGGATCTGGCAAGGTCCCCCAAACTTCTGCTGCCAAGCAGTTGGCCCATTGGTAAAGAAAGACCCCTGGATCGCAGCTCTGACAGCACTTTTATTGCCGAGAGCGAATTCCCGCCAAGCTGCGAAAAGGTGCTTTTGGCCTCGACGTCATCGATGGATATGCTGATGCTGCAGGAGATGGCCGCTTTAAGGGTATCTAACTCATCGCCGCACTGATAGTTTCTATTGCTGATTCTTGGGATACTTGCACGCAACGCGCGGCCATCGATTTTGCCGTTAGCCGTCATAGGGAATTCGTCCAACGCGATGATCCTATCCGGTACGGCATACGCATCGCACAGTGCCATCATTCGATCCCGCATGGCCTTGGTATCTGCGTTGCCAGGGGTGACAAATGCTACGAGCAGTCCTTCATGTTTTAATGCGAATGCCTGGTCCACCTGCTGTGCTTCAAGCTCCGGGATGACTTGCTGCTCCAAATTCACAAGAAATCCACGGTTCTTGACCACAGCATCGCTACTTCCAAGAAAGTAGAGTTTCCCGTGTTCTCGTCGAGCTAAATCCCCAGTCCGGTAGAAGCGCTCTCCGCCATGCATGAAAAACTTCTTACACGATTCATTATCCTCCAAATACCCCCGAGCTAAACCTGGACCGCTAATGCAGATCTCACCTTGGTCGGCGCTATTGCACTCTGCGTCAAGCAAGATGATGCTGCTATCAGGCATAGGAAAGCCCAAAGTGATTGGTTTGCCAGGCATGAGCTCCGTCATCAACGACGCACATGTTGTCTCCGTTGGCCCGTAGGCATTGTATATTTTCCTGTTCGGTGCATGCCAAGCAGCTATAAGATCCGGACTCGGAGGTTCTCCACCAAGAAAAATAGCGCGTAGCCTACAATCCATTGTTGGTGACTTGAGAGACCACAATATTGAGGGGGTTGCAGGCAGTATCGTGCTCTTTGCAGCCGACCCCACCAAATCTTCGGGAGAGCACATCAGCAGCGCTCCCCCATAGCATAAAGTGCAAAATATAACCCCAGAGCAGGCATCAAATGCAGGAGAGAAGATCAGTAGGACAGTATCGTCTGCAAGTACGCCCATATTGAATGGAGCTTCTTCTGTATACTGCTGAACATAGTTTGATAATGCTCTGTGGGGTATCATGACTCCTTTTGGCTTGGACGTCGTGCCGGACGTGAATATGATGTACGCCAAGTCAAGTCGACCAACCTGAATAGGATCAAAGTTATCCCTGGACATTTCAGTCTCGCGACAAGATTCCACACTTATGGTCCATCTGAGGCCGCGAAAGCCGTTGCATTGGCACATTCCCGAGGACAGAATTAGCTTCGGTTGTACACCCTCGATGGTGCGCCAAATGCGATTTTCGCTCTGGCTCTCCAGGTCAATTGGGACATAGCATGCACCGGTCTTCAGGACGGCCAGGAAGAAAACAAGCATGTCCAAATTCCGAAGGGCCAGGACCACAACACGATCGCCAAGGACGACACCATGTTCAACCATTCGTGCCGCTAACATCGAGCTGTATACGTCCAATTCCCGGTACGTTAATGAATGCTGCTTGAACGTCACCGCAATAGCATGGGGAGCTCGAGTAACTTGATGAGCGAAAAGTTGAACGACTGTTGTTTGATGGTCTTCCGCTTCATCTGAACTGGAAGGCATCTCGGGGCTCGAAAATTATCGCTGAAAGGTCCGATGTTTAGAGAAGGCGGCTGACTGTGCATGAAAAAGCGTGGTAATCTTTCTGGCCCACCGTCACATGATACGTGGGGAATCAAGTGGCTTTATCTTGGATTCACTCGATCCAGCTGGCGCGTCTTTAAATGAGCCGAATTCGGGAATCTTCCGAACCTGCGAAAGGATCGGCCGAAGGTACTACTTCCGCATTCTGGATTCACGTCTAAAGCGTGATTTCTAGTCAAGGTCGGTGGCTATCCCGTCGAGTATCCTCTGATTTTGTGTGCATGCTGCAGGTTTAAGGGTAATCTACACCATTATTTCGATTGATTTACAAGCGCCAGACACAATACAAGCCGGATATACATCGCTTCCGGCGTCGTTGTGACCTAGTATGTGAAATTCGCAACAGCAATTCATCTCCTTTTTTTTTTTTTTTTTGAACAACTCCGAGCAATCACTTCCTCCTATGACTTTGCTGATCATACGTGCGCCAGATAACTCGAAGGTACTTATGGTACTTCTGTCTCCGTGATCTTCTCGGTTTCCTCTCCAGCCTCCTCCTTGCCAGTGTTCTTCTTGGCCTTAGGGTCTTCCTTCTTGACCGACTTCCATTCCGTACCCACGGCTCCGACCATACTCAACGCAGAAACCGCGACCGTGATGTACAGCGTCTGGTCGATGGCCTTGCTGTAAGCTGAAATTGCCGCTGGTAGATCCTGCTGCGGCACAAATTCAGATATCCTTGTGGCACCTGCTCTGATCAATAAATTCGCATTAAAGTTAGGGATCACTGCGCCAACATTTTTTGCGAGCTGATTTTGGAAGACGTTCTGCCCAACGGCAACAAATATGGCAGAAAATAAGCTTTGAATGAGCGTAATGAGAGTTATGCCGACTGGAACTTCCTTCTCTGAAAGAACCGTTTGAATAACAAGGAGTGGATGCTGGATGCCGAAGCCTATACCGAATCCAAACAAAGCCTGGTAGCCTATCCATTGCGGATGGCGAGATTCAGGACTGAGAGTTGTAAGAAGGCCTGCTCCGATGGAGGTAATGATCGATGCTATTATCATGAGTGGTGTGTAGTATCCCAGTATGTTTGTCAAAGCTCCTGAAAGAATCCCGAAGACCAGAAAGCCTAGAATAAGTGAGATATTCCGCTTGCCCGACTCAAATGCTGACACCTGTTCAACTCCTTGGAACCAGATGGGCAAGTAGTACAATGTGACAGTAAATGCAGCGAAGATGCATCCGCCATACCATGTTGCGAAGCCTATACTTCGACTACGGAATAGCGATCTGGATACGGTTCGTGTCTTTGGAGTATATTTCTCTACTACGACAAAGCCGATGCCCAGAAGTATAGCTAGCATGAGCAGCACAATTATTCTTGCATTGTGCCACGCATACGTGATGCCGCCCCATTGAAGAGCCAACAAGAGGCAGATAATACTGGCGACGAGAACCACCATACCCATCAGGTCCAGTTTCGCGAGCAACTCAAGGGATGCCATAGCAGCGTATTCCGGGTCTCTGGGTATCTTGATGAAGAAGGCCACGAGTGCCACTGTTACTGCGCCGAGTGGAAGGTTGATGTAGAAGCACCATCGCCAGGAAACATTGTCCCTACGCTTTGTTAGCCTTCTTCCTTTGTATTCCTGCCTCAAAGGCTTCCTACGTGAAGGCTCCTCCCAAAAAAGGACCGACAATTGACGCGATGCCCAGTGCTGCTGCCAGCAATCCCGTCAAAAGCCCTCTTTTTGCCAGGGGTGCAGAATGACTCAGAATAATGACAGATCCCGAATACAAACCCGCTGCACCTGTACCTGCGAGGGCTCTTCCCACGATCAGTGCAGGTGAATTCGGCGCTGTTGCGCACACGAGGGACCCAAGCTCAAACAGTCCGATGGCACCAAAATATACCACTTTGATAGAGAAAATGGTGTACAATTTGCCAAAAAGCAATTGGAAAGCACTGGAGGTCAGGTAGTAGGCAGCACCATACCACCCAACATCTTCGAGGGCGCCAAACGCATCGGTGATGTGTGGAATTGCTGTAGTGATGATCGTCCCATCCTGCTTAGGTTTCAGTATCAAGCCATTCGCAAATGCTGCTATGCAAATTCGTGCGGACCTACCAGGCCATAGAGAAAGACAGCAAGAGACAAACCTATCTCGATGAAGATGAGTTTGGTGGTGGATGGATACGCCTTCTCCATCCTCTCTCTCGTTCTTTCATCATTCACCATCACACAGTCTTCTGCTGTTGGCTCGCTGGCACGTTCCGACGCCTCTTTGGGATCCTCAGAGGCTTTTCTTGGCTGCTCCATGATGCCGCCGTAAGATATCTTCTCGTTCAGATGTTCCGAAGACACCAAGTTGTGCGGGATAGGCAAGAAGAAAGATCAAAGGTTTGCAGCGTGTTGGGCATGCTTGAAGAAGACGGCCGCTGTGCGGTCGACAAACAAGTAGGAAGGTACACAAGGTATATACTCTCCGAACATCCTTGCAGGATAGCTGATCTACTTGCCCCAGGGCCTGACAGCACACACAATCGGGCGGGCGCCTCACCAAACTAAAGCAGCCGTATCAGCAGATTTATTTTAACTTAATTCAATAACACTTCAACCACGAATATTTTATTCATAGTGTTTAATATATAAAAATATTTGGATCAAAATTCATTAGTCTAAGAAGTCCTAAAAAACAAACTTGGATATCAACTGGAGAAAAGACTATGCTGGAATCCAGATTTGTTTGTGCGCGTTTTTTTGTCACCCGCGTGGTAAGATTGATTCACTTGGTTTTCCGTAACGAAAGCTCCAAATCATCAAATGATGTTACATTAGAAGCGGCCACATAAATCACGCTCGATTTCAGAGTCTTCACAAACGGTACCAACGTTTCCACGCCGTGCACTTGTCTCGAGAAAGCCAATCCGACAGTGGCCCTCAAAGCCAACCTCACAAATTTCTACTTCTAATAAGTAGGCGAGTATTTGTACTAGGGAATGACGCAGCCTCAATGTTCGTTCTTATAGGCTCCGGGCTTTTTGGTGCCCACTGGATATCGTAGTTCAGGATCAAGCGGGTGAAAATTAACTTGATTTGCCTAACAGCTAGATATCTCCCAGGACATGCTTGTCGGCCGTAGCCAAATCTACCGAAGCGCATTCAGTATCAAGGTGGCGAAGAAAAACTCTCTGAGAGGTTTCTGACTCACGATAGGAATTTTCTGTCGATTTGGGAGGCACTTGTCCCCGTTTCAAACCCGCCGGTGGTCTTGCGAACGGCGAAACGGTAAGGATCGAAATGCTCGGGATTCCCATAGTTGCTGGGGTCTTTATGGATTGCTAAAGTAGGAAAGGAGATCCTTGCATTGGATGGTAAGATAAGCTGGTCATCAAAGCGGTAAGCCTTGCCGACTACTGTTCGTTGTCCAGTGACTAAGCACGATTAGATCATAAGGTAACAATAAAGAAAGGCAGAGATACCCTAAGGTAAATACTTACGGGCACTGGGGGGAGCGAGCCGCATCATCTCCCGAATATAGCTATCAGTGAAGTGCATATTCCCTAATGCCTTCTCGTTCCATCCACCATGCTCTTGCAAGCACCTCTCAACTTCCGCACGCAAGGTTGGGATATGGTCCGGATCCGCCAAGGTTTGGTGGACAAGGTTGATCATGAGCAATTTCGATACAGCAGTTGAGGCAAATGTCAATCTCACAACTCGATGGGCTTGCTTGACTGTCTGCGCATCACAAGGTGACAGATTTGGCATTTCTAGCAACCATTGAATCATGTCAACAGGCTTGTTTTTCTTGTTGACTAACTCAGGCAACTGCTTCTTTCGCGCTTCGATCGCCGGCTTTAGGAACTCAACGCAGCGATTTAGATTTTTCCGAAGGTTTCCGGCGCAAAGGTAGAAGACCTGCTTTTCAATGAACCTTGGGGGGCGGATATTCCAACCAAAGCCGCCGTTCATCAAAAGACTAAGGGTATAGTCTTCAACGGCACAGATGTAGTCAGCGTTCTTAGAAAGCTCAGGTCCGACGAGCATACGAGTGACCACCCAATTCACAAGGTTACTGGTAAATGTTGCTATGTTAACCTCTTTCCAGGCTATCTTGCTGTCAGCAAAACCCTCATATCTTGAGAAAGATAACTAACTCGAGAGCTTTCCAAGTTCCCGGTCAAAGGCAAATTCCGTTTGATCGATGATTTCGGGGACCAGCTTGGCTGCACCCAGTTAATGACGCTCTCTCACGCTATTAAAGCTCCTGCTCACTTAAGTTAGGATTCAATCCAAGACCGACAACATCAATCTCTATCTGATCATGGCATCCGTCTCTCCCCATACCCATGTTCGCTTCAAGATTCATAAGCTATGGGATATTAGCACGCCCCAATCACTGCAGCAGCTTACTCACTGTGTTAAAGCTCTCTGCAAGACTCAATCGCATCCGATCAACTGTCTTAAGAACGTCTAAGTACTTTGGTGGAAGTACGTAAAGATCTCTCCCGACCATCGGCACGATAAACGCTTTTCCTTGCTTCTTGTTTAACTACGTATTTGTCAGAATCATGACTTTTACTACACAGACCCCTCATGCCTTATAATAGCCCTCATTCGTCACTCGGTCAAGATTAGTCCGCGCAATTGGCTGCCACGTCAACCATGCTTTCAATCTTGAGTTGCCAATTTTGGCGAAGTCGTGCCTTTTCGTCGAGAACAGCTCACTGGCGCTCGCAGCCACGAATAAGAACAAACTTATTGCGACAGCTACTTGGAAGCCTGAAAGCTGGCTTGTAAGACTTTGGAATTCTAAAGGCGTATCCATATCTGATTGTCACATTCAAGAAAGTCAATAGAACCAAATGAAAGTACCGCGACGAGATATTCCAACACAATGAATCCGAATTTGTGGTGATGTAGAATTATCTTAATGTCGCACATGCGTTAAGTATGGAATACTGAGAATGCTCCGTAATGTAGAATAAATATCCGAAAATAATAGCCGAAAAGAATGCAAAGCTCACCCTCAGCAACCCTAGCCATGGAATCTAATGGCGCCCAAATTGAGGATCAGGAGCATGCTTGTAGGAACATTCTGGTAGCTTTAGCCATGAAACCGGTAGAGAACTACAAATTTTGTAGTCTCGCAAGCCAAAGTACTAGGAAGACGAGATGCAGCCTCAAAGCTCATGATAGTAGTTTCAGAACTCTTCATCGCTGTCATGTCATCTACCTAAGTCTTCCGTGCCTACGCTCAGTCATTCTTCCATTCGCTCATTCAAAGTCTGCCTGCATCTGCCTGATCGCCCCATTCGCCGCAAATCCTCCACTCGTCAACGCTGTCATCACCATCTTCGCCATGAAACTTGAAATGTCTCCAGCAGCAAAGACTCCTGGCTCTGTTGTTTCCAAGAATGGCTGCTGCACTTTCAATGCCATTCCAGTGGGATCCACCTCCAAATTTAGCCCCTTCGCAAACTCAAGGTCCATGCTATTTAAGGGTGTGTGCGCGAGGAAGCCCTCTTGCTTCTCGCTGCCATCTTCGAACGTGATTACTACAGAAGATCTTTCGGTCCCTTTGGTGAATTTCTTGATCACTCTGGTGTCGATGGAAAGGCGGGTTTGCTTTTCGATCAGAGGCTTAATCGCCGCTGCCGTTTCGGTGGAGCCGTTGGTGTAGATGATAACTTCTTTGGCAAATTGCAACGCATTGCGCGCCAGACCATTGGAGATAGGTGGCATCTTTGCTAAGAGGTCGACGGCGAGAACGCCAGCAGAGGTTTGCCCACGGTCCTCGTAGCCGTGGCAAAAGAGACAGTGAAATCTGTAACTTTTGTGTCAATGCTTGTATTAATTGATTGCATGCAATATGCTCGCTTCGACCGCGAGTCCATGCCATTTAAGAATGAGATTTTCCGAAGCATAAAAGTAATAAGACCAGAAGGCATATCCACTTTGCCCGTGACTTTCGTACTTGGAGATAAGAGGACATGCACTTACATCCCCTTAACCCAACACTCCTCATATCCATCGATGATAGGGAAGACATCCTTATTCCCCGTTGCAAGGATGACTTTCTTCCCCACCCAAGTCCTTCCTATGGCATCCACCGCCACAAACCCGCCATCCGAGCCCTTGTTGAGGCTGGTCACTTTGTGGTCTACGAAGTTCACGATCTGCCCGTAGCGGGCCTTGAGCTCTGCACGGGCAGCTTCGCGGTATTTGGCAGGATCAGAGTGGTCCCAAGTAGGCACCATATGCATGTGATATGACAGAGTGTTACGGTAGACACCCGAGTCAAAAATGGCGGTTTCATAGACGCCACGGGAGAGCATCAAGGCGGCAGAGAGGCCTGCTGGGCCGGAGCCAACGATGAGAACGTCGACAGCTGTGGGCTGAGAATCGACCATATTTGCCAAGGTAAATTAATATTACTTGAGGGGAAAAGGGAGCAAAGCGATACTTCAGTTGCAAGAGAGTAATGTAGAAGGTTAAGAGCGTCTTGCTTGGGCTAGGCTGCAGAAACGCGGACGGGAGAAAGCGGAGGGCGTGTTGCGAGCAGAAACATAATCCGCCAGCCTCGAACAAAAAGACTCAGGGGGCTCGTGTTCAGCTGCGTACGTCATTTCTCCAAGACTGGTCTCCTCGTGGTTCGTTGGAAAAGGTTACAATGTGGAGACGACTTCGTAGCGGGAAATTGGGAATGTCCGTCGTGTCACGGTTGCAATCACCCATGATCACAAAGTTTAGAAATCAAGAAATTCAGCAATCTTTGTATTTGATATCTTTACTATACTATCTTAACCACATCTTAAAATATATAATTCGATGTGATTATGATACAAAACTATTGAATTGTTAGCTATCAAAATAGCTGAGTTTTGGTAAGAGGTGGCGGTAGCGTTAATGTCCGGTACCTTGTTTGTCTGCTAACAATATACCCACCGATCGACCTGAGATGGAGCTGTCCTATGGCTCAGCATGTCACCATGGCGCAAAGCCTTCGCCCCGAATTTGTTTGCAAATGAAGCAGAATTGCTGTAGAATTGTCAAGTGCATCTATGCAAGTGAAACACCAGCCTCATCGCTACCGATATACTCTCCGGTGCATGAGTCGACAACGGTTCGGCGTTCACACTTCACCAGAAACTTCTTCACAAACAGCCGTCCATGAAGTTTCACACGACTTTCTAGCAATTACTGATTCTATCAGGGCCATTCTCCTCCCCCGCGCCTTCCACCAAGAATTTGCTGCCTCAGCAGCGTCTGTTGTGCCTTTTGAGTGCATCAAAAAATTCACGAGCTTAGCTCGGATTTTGTCCCGTCGGTTAGATGCCCGCTTGTGGCGCACTCTAAAGATTTGATATCTGAGAGATTAGACCGTCTATCCATCGTTCTGCAAAGGCTTTTGTCTTCACTCTTGCTCTTGACCACCGAGTTTGCCAGATACAGATCGCCTTGCTGAAGCTGCACCACAATGCCAGCCTCTGCTACAGGAGCAAATGATTATAATGTGGTATTTGGTGAGACAGATATTGAAATTCACCGACTTAAATTACAGCATGAAGTTATCAAGGCGCAAATGAAAGGTCTGATCTTGGCGCCGATCAAACTTTCCATACCCGGTCTTCGCATTCTTGACCAAGCAACAGCGGACGGTAGGCTACAGCACCTCATCTTCTGGCACTACCCAAAATTTGGAATATGCATCGTTTGTACTTATACCTTGCAGGGACCTGGCTGTTCGATGTGCGAGCGTCAGCCCCAGCAGAACATGAATACGTTGGCACAGACATTGCGACTACCTACTTCCCGAAAACCTCCCCTTCAAACGTTTCCTTCCATCACCAATCCATGACAGAGCCCTGGCCTGCAGAATGGAATGGCACTTTTGACCTAGTCCATTCACGATTCGCACTCGCTGGCGCAGGCATGGAACCACTACAAGAAGTTGTCAAGGGCCTAGTAGGGCTTCTGAGACCAGGCGGTTACATACAGCTAGTAGAAGTAGACGCTGCAGATCCAGACGGTAATGGTCCTGCCATGCAAACTTTCGGTATAGCTTTTAGAGACATGTTGAAGGTGGTAAGTGGCGGAAAGGGGATGAATTTGAAAGCCGATACGCCGGCATTCCTGGAAAACGCCGCGTGCGTGGATATTGAGCAGCGTATTTTGAATATCCAAATGGGCGCAAAGGCGGAAAAGGACGAGATTAAGACCATGAGTATTAATAGTATGGAGATGACGGCCGCTGGATTTGTAGCTCTGTTCGAGGGTGAGCCGAATTTGGAGGTGATTATCCAACCATGTACACAGTACACTAACAAATCAGCAGAGATACCTCCTATCTCGTTGAGGAAAGAACAACTGCTTGATTTGCCCGGAGATCTTGTTAAAGAATTGTCTGTTCAGGGCGGGATATTTCGCATTTCGGTAGTCTGGGGCCGGGTAAGAGCGTGAGATGGATGTGGGAACCCATTTCGAAAACAAATTGCGGCGGGATTGGGACGGATTTTGGGACGGGTAAGGGCTTCTTCGAGACGGCACGCACGAGATTGCGCCTGTTCCTTAAGCTACTGGCCATTGAACCAGAGGCAGGATGTAGGTCCTTTGGGATATAAGGATCGGTGTATCTTCATCCATCCTGAACAATCAGCCGCTTCTCCTGGTTCAGTTTTGACCAATCCCGATACGTATTCTCCTCGAGTTTATACAAATGCCAAGCAACGCTTTCAGACACACAAGCGCATGCGGATTTCCAAACCCATCTGACACCGCCTTAGGCTGATGAGAAGCATTCTCCTGTGCATACCACGAAGTTGAGTTGCCTGTGGAATCCAAGACTACCATATGAAAGTCCTGAAAATAAAATACTGGTAGAGGAGGACGGATCTGTGGCCTTGAGGCAATATGATAAGTTGAGACTGCCTATTTCGGGACATCGAGAAGCTGCGGTGCTGACGACGTAAAAATTTGTCTGTGTAGAAACAAATTAATCACTTCCGCCCATATTTCTTCCTATTGCGGCCTCTCTGAATCTTTTATGAAGTCATTCCACGCCGAAGCTTACGCCTTACTATGACTGGTTATTCTGCGTTGGCAGCGATGACATGCAAGCATTTGCACTTGGCATAAATGATCAGCAAGTCAGTATCACTTTTCGCCCTTTCAACTTCTCCCTCTTCCAAGTCACCCTTAACTCCATTCAAGATCAATCGATAACGCCGTGGTTAGAAGTGGAACGACTTCATGTCTTGGACAATCCACAACTGGCTCAGCTTCAGCTTCAGTATACATATGTAAACTCGTCATTCTCGCGGTCCGTCTTATCCAGAAATGCCACTTCGCCGAGCCTTGGTCCGCTGGCTTCCTCATTGCCTTCCTCGTATTCGACATAGCGATTCTCCATAGAGTGATCTTTGAGAACAGCTTTCTTCCCGTTGCGCACTCTCTTTCGTTGCTGGTACTTGTTCAAGACGAAAAGATTGGCGAATTGTAGACCAACAGCGACAACGACCGCTACAAACACGCCCAGTACTGCACGTAGACCAGGGCGATAAGCCGGAGCTTGATCCGATGTGAAGAGAAGGGGTCCGATGATGTTGCCCGCCGATGATGCCGCCTGATATGCGGCCATCACGACCGATTTCTTCGTGGAACCAGCAGTGTTACCAACGATCCATGCGACTATTAGAGGATTCCCGGCGAATAAGAACGAGAAGAGGTAATATCCAAGCATGAGTGGGCCCTGATTCTTGTGCGTCCTTGGGACTGCATAGAGGATTGCAATACCAGCAATGACAGGAAGCATGAAACCAGCAAGAATAACCGACTTAAATCGCACTTTGTATGCCGCAAACGATCCGGCGAGAATCGTAAGGAATTGGAGGGCGCCAAATGGAATGTTAAGAAGCGATGTCGTATACTTATCAAACCCGAAACCTGCCAATATTAAAGGACCAAACGTCTGCGCAACTTGGGCCCCGAGATTGAGAAGTATTGTCATGGCTATGAACAGATACGTTTTTGGCTCGAACAAGACTTCGTAGATGTGGGATAGCTTGAAATCTCTCGTGCCGGTTCCTGTCTGGTTGGCGCGAAGTCGTTCAATCGCTTTAGCTTTGTCGTCCTCGCTCAGAAAGCGTGCGCTCGGAATATCATTTTCTAATTGCCACCAGACGAAGGGTGAAGTGACGATTGTCAGACAACCGAAGAAGAGGAATATTCTATTGGGGCCGCATTAGCTCATTCGCTTGCTCGGACATGAAGCATCTGCTGCTTACATTTGCCATGGCCGCAAGCTACTCGATTTGATATGCCCCAGGCCGTACGATAAGGCTGCCGTGACTACAGTCCCGATCCCATTCATGCTATACCAAGCAGCTACCCTCATGGGCTGCTCACTGCGTCGATACCAATTACACGTGATAATGCTAAACATAGGCAGACATCCAGCTTCAAAGAGACCGAGGAAAAAGCGTGTCGCAAGCAAGCCAGCGTAATTATGGCATGCTGCCATGCAAGCTTGGGAAATACCCCAGCCAGCTATGAAGATTGGCACGCATATCTTCGGCGGTACCTTGAGAGTGACAATGGAGCTAAAGGGCTGCCATGCAAGTTGCGCGATCGGTGCAATTGATGCAATGAGCGAGTACTGCGAGCCTGTGAGGTGCGTATCTGTCTCTAGACCAAAGATGGCACTGTATCCCAGTGTCGACTTGTCTGTGATCTGCAAAAGATACATCCAAATGAGAATTGACAAGAGGTACACATCCGTTTTACGGCATATCCTTTTGTTGTCATCGTCCGTGACCTCTACTCTCTCGTCGCCGATGACCGCGAGCGCTGCATCGCCACGTCTAATCTGCTCTTCGGTGAGTGCGCCGTGTTGTGCAGAGACTACAGATTCATTATGCTGTGCAGCTGCTTCGATATGCTCAGAAACGTGAACGTTATCTTTGTTGTCCATAGCATCGATATTCGCGATTTCCCCTCGGGCATGTGCTGAAGAATTCAGCCAGCATCTGTAATGTATTTGCTGTCTTGACAAGTTCAATGCTACATGAATGTTCGTTTGATTCGGAGATGCATTGTTTGTGACACGGCCCCCGCTTTAAGTAGAATAGAATATCGCGACGCCAAGCTTTTTTGGCATAACTATTTCCATCAACCACAACAAAGCGCTGCACCATGGCGACGGCGCCACGGTTGACTTTTCTCTGCCCAGCATTGTTCAGGACCAGACCTCCTCCGTCGAGCGCTGTTCACCACGCATACCGAGAGTTCTACAGACAACCACGATCCGGCTACCGGACGACATGCCGCCAACAACAGAACGAAGTCCGCTCCAGATACGGTACTGCCAATGAGCCGCCCCCACATCTCACTACAAGCAATCAGCCGGCCCAGAAAAATGCGCCTCAGAAGTCGCAATCGCCCAAGTCCGAAACCAGCGTTTCCGCGACCCCAGAAAAAGCTGCTCTACCAAAGGCGCACGACAAGGTCTCAGCTGAGAAAAAGAAGAGCAAGGATGTAGACAGCTCCCCAGATCCACCCAAAGCGCCCGACAAACCCAAAGAAAATGCTCCCCAAGAAGATCCTCTTCCGGGCGAAGCTGGCTTCGGTCCCACCGCCTCCCCCGACGCCCCCCACACCGAACAACCCAACACCGCCATCAAGCCGCTCGAAACCGTACTCCACATGGATCCTCCCTCGACCGCGCGTGACGAATGGCAGTCCCGGCAGGAGCAGCACAAGCCGCCACACCTCGTCACGCCGCCGTACGTGCACCACTTCGACACGTACACGCTGGTGCGCAATCTCGAGCAGGGCGGCTTCTCGCAGGAGCAAGCGGTGACGTGTATGAAAGCGGTGCGCTCGCTGCTCGCGCTGAACATGGACCTGGCGCGCGACGGGCTGGTGTCCAAGTCGGATGTGGAGAACGAGACGTACCTGTTCAAGGCGGCGTGCAGCGAGCTGCGCGCGGAGATTCAGAACAAGCGGCGCAGGGAGGTGGAGCAGATGCGCACGGAGCGGGCGCAGTTGCAGCATGAGTTTGATATCTTGAGTCAGCGCGTTGGGCAGGAGACGGGGGGGTTGAAGGATGAGTTGAAGGGGATGTTTGATGATCGGAAGATGGGGGTGAGGATGGAGCAGCGGGCGATGGAGAGCACGGTAAGGATTTCTCTCTCTTCTTGCGCATATCAGATACGTGGTTGGCATGACATGGTGGGAAGACGCAATGCTGATGGGAATGGCGTGTTCACAGATCCAGCAATTGAACCACAAAATCACTGTCGCGCTCAACTCCGACTCACGGTCCGAAGTCGAGGGGTTGCGCTGGATCCTTACACGCCGTGCCGGCATGACGATTGCAATTTCGGCAGTGATGATCCTGGGTGGCGCTTCCTACATCTCGCGCCTCGAGGCTGAGGAAAGGGAGCGTAAGAAGAAGAAAAAGGATGAGGCCAAGGAAAAGAAAGCAAGTCGTGATAGTAGTGATGGAGGGGCATCACCACAAACATCGTCGGATGGAACAGATGACCCTGTAGATGCATTAGCAAATCTAAGCACAAAGGAGGGTATGAGTCCAGGGTATGTGAGTTTGGGATAGACTTTTGTTGTGTAAAGAGACGGTATTTCTTGCATTCTGCTGGGAAGCGTTTTCGTTCCAAGGGCATTTTCGACCGTGCCTACGGCTGTTAGTTAACCTAGATGGTAGACATTCTGGTTGTCAGTACTTGCAAAGAATATAGATGCATAGATTGGCGGAATCCAATAAATGCAGTCAGCTCCAGGATCACGCCCTGTTGATACTGGAGCCATTGCTTCACGCACGAAATCAGGTTGTGAATATCGGTCAGCGAACCCATCTCTGCATTTTCATCATTTAACGAGAGCTGACCAGTGTAGTGTATTGCGCGTTGCTCTGAGAGATGGTGCTTCGACAAGAGTAAAAGACGTAGCGGCCCGCAACGCTCAAGAGCACCATCAAGCAAAGTTTCTTATTCACTGAGCAGACATAGATTCAAACCTCGGCAAAAAAAGACAACCCGGTTTAGTGTTGAGGCGATCCCTTCACTGATGAAAGTAGTGGAAATCGACGAAGGTCTCATGAACACGAAAGCACGTGGCTGCGGACCCTAATGCAATTGACAGAAACAAGGGACAAACACGGCTACTAGCAGCGCTGGTTTAGAAGGAAGCAAATCACAAGTTGGTATCTACCGTCGCCCAACTACCTGCATGAGCAAGTTCATTATCCTCAAGTCGCCCATACGCACCCCTCCATAGTGACCACGAGAAAGCTCTTGCAAGAGACCCATGACATGACAAAGGAAATAGGAGAGCTGACACAAAGAGCAAATGAGATCCGTTCCCCTGCAAAAGCGATGAGACGCCCATTGCCATTTACTCAGCCACGCCTCATCCACAGAGCCAGGGGCGCCATCCTGACGCGGCAAATCCCCATCAATCGCTATCATCGTCAAAGTCCGCCTCTGACTCATCATCCTCTTCGTCCTCGTCCACATCGTCATCCGAGACCACATAATTGTACTTCTTCGGCGGCGCGGCCCGACGTGCGCGGCCTGCTGGAGCCGGAGCTGGGTCCACAGCCTTCGCTGGAGCCGCAGCTTTCGCAGGCGCCTTAGTCTTTACCGGAGGGGCTATGTCCATATCGTCTTCGTCGTCATCATCGTCAAGAAGGTCATTAGCAAGGTCATTGGGGTCGTCATCCTCGTCGTCGGACTCATCGCGAAGGACCTTCTTCTTAGAGCGTCCGGTGCCATTGGCGGCGGTGGCGGCGGCAGAAGAAGCCTTAGTCGTGGTGGTTTTGCTGTCTGTCTTCCCGGCCAGTTTCTTCGCGTATGCCTTGGCTGCAGGAGAGAGCTGGACGGGTTTGATTGACTCCGGTTCAACGGAGGCTGATTTCTTGGTGGCTTTCTGAGCAACCGCTTTTGTAGCGGGAGCTTTCTTTGGCTTGGGCGCAGCGGCGGGCTTGGCGGCCGCCGTAGCTTTGGATGTCTTCTTCACAGGCGACGCTGTAAGCACGTCGAGCGACTCTTCATTATCTTCGTCATCAGAAATCTTGATGTCTTTGGCCGCGCGAGCTGCAGGTTTCTGCGGACTGTCCTGGGGAACAAGTTTGGCATAGTCAGTATCGTCAATATCATTGTCGTCTTCGAGGTCAACGACGTTGGCCTTTGCCGTTGGGCGAGGCGCGACTTTCGCGTGCGCGCTGGGAGCATGATCGCTGCTGTTGGGTCGCGAGATGGACTGCCGGAACAGTGCTCGTCCAGCGTCGCCGCCTCCGATGCCCTTGACCATTGAGCTCACATCGCCAAGCAAATCGTCGCCATTGTCGTCGGAGTCGTCATCTGAGACAGCATACTTCACAGGCTTCCGTGCAGCAGCACGCCCGCCACGTGCGGCGGGTGCCGTACTTTCCTCGTCGATATCCATCGTACCATCATTTTGTGCAGGAGGCAAGGATGGTTCCTCTTTACCATTGACGAGAACATACTTGCCAGCGGGCTTGCTTGGCGGGGACTGCTTGGAAAAGAAGTCGAAGAGACCATTTCGCTTGGGTTCGACGCGTTCGGCAACAGGCTTCTTCTTTGCCTTGGCCACAGCAAAATCTTCATCAGCCTCACTGTCGTCGGCAGCCCTCTTTTTAGTAGCCTTTTTGCTGGTCTTGTTCGCCATGGAAATCCGTCGAGCCTTCCTCTTGTTGTCTTTTGTAAGTTGAGCTTCTTCCTCCATCTCGCGACGATAAGCTTCAATGAACTCATCAAGGTCCGTGTTCCAGATATCTTTTGGCGACAACTGGACGAGCTTGTCAATGTCCTGCTCAACGTCCGCAATTCGTTGCTCTAGCTTTTCCACCCTCTCCATAGTCAAGCTCCAGATTGCCATCTACTCAAGGTTAGCAAATAAATGTAACCCCAAAACGTGGACACATACCCCGAGGAGATAGTTGTATCCGTTCTCAGCATCATTTTTGCTCTCGTCTTCCTCTTCATCTGGTACAACCTCCTCCTGCTCGCCAGCTTTCTTGGCGTCCTTGATTTTGGGAAAAGCTTTGAAGTTGAGGCTCTTGAGCTCCTCGATGAGTACCTGCTTCTTCTTCTTCGCGACCACCAACTTGGAGTCGCAGATCATCCGCACAAACCTTGCTTGATTAGTCAATTTTTCGAGTTCCTTTTGAAGCTCGCCGAGGAGGTGTTGCTATCCGCATCATTAGCTACATCACAAAAAATAACCACTGCCTCGAACTCACCTTGCGCTTCTGGTACATGCCTAACCGTACATGATAGAACTCCTCTAAGATATCATCGACGGTGTTATACTTCTGAATTCTGCCCTGAGAATCGAAGCAAACAAGGTTGGTGGTGGATAGGTAGCTTTCGAGTTTGAACGTCGCAAGCAGCCCCTTCTGAAGAGAGCTTTCCATATGCTTGTCATCCATCTTGATAATGAAATGGACCTTCTCCGGAGTGTTGTAATCAGTGTAGTCCTTGATAAAACTTGGAACCTTCTCTGCCCGGATGATATCCTCGAGTTTGTCCTTGAAAGCCTGTGTCCACATTCGAATCCTATCAAGCATTCATTAGCTTAATCAAGAAAAGATAAGAAGACGACGTACGGTAATTCGGTAATCTCGACCTCATTATCTCCAGTCTGTTGAATTTTACCAGCGAAGCGGTAACGGCCACTACCGACGTCTTCAACGTCACCTGTGAACCCTCTGAAGAACGGCTTCATAGGCTTCATATCACCTTTCGACGTTCCGGCCATACGCAACTTGAGATTCTCGACGATATCTTCTGGCGAATAATTTGGAATGGAGGTAGACCAACCAGTGCCGATACCATCTGCACCGTTAATCAAAACCAGTGGTACAACGGGCATATACATTTCTGGCTCGATAGTGTTGCCATCATCGGTATGATAGTTCAGGAGCCTGTCCTCTGTCAGTTATTGATTCATATGCAGGCAAAGACCTCGTTACTCACGGCTCATCTGCGGGGTGAAATATCTTCCTTGCTATGGGAGCCAGGCGGGTGTAAATATAACGAGCGCTGGCAGCGTCTGAACCTCCTTGAAGACGACTGCCGAAATTGCCACTGGGTTCGAGACAATTGATGTTATTTGAACCCACGAAGTTTTGAGCCAGACCAACGATGGTTTGCTGCAAAGAAGTATCTCCGTAGGCATAAGCTGTAAGTCCCATGACTGTGCCTGCCAGTTCCACGACCTTTTGGTCCTTCTTCAAGTTCCGCCTGAAAACGGTGTACAAAATCTTGCGCTGGCCTGGCTTTAGGCCATCCATCATAGATGGTATGGATCGTAAATTGTCCGCCATGCTAAAAAGAATCAACTCCTTGTTGACGAAGTCATCGATCGAGATCGATTCCGAAGCACTCATATCCAAGTAGGTTCCGGGGATAAAATCGCGAAGCCAGTTCTTTCGCTCGTCTGCCATTTTCTTACTGAACGCGAGGCTAAGAAGTTTTTCCTCGTGCTCTTTGATGGTATGGAACTTCTTCAAGTGTCGCTTGAGATCTGCAAAATATATCTCGGCATCTGCTGGGCTCGAAGTCCCCAATCCCTTGTAATACTTGTGCTCCCAACCGTGCTGATGACCTGGTTCCTCTTTCCAAGCTTCATATTCTGGCATTGTGAAAAAGTCGAGCTTGTGCTTTGGCCTCTTTATGTCTCCCTTCCAAACCTTGACAATTGGAGTAATGAATTCGACCAGGAATCCAGGAATTCTTAGGAGACTTGGGAATTGCACTTGCAAGAAATTGATCAAGAGGCCTTTGATGTGGCTTCCGTCGTGATCCTGATCGGTCATGATCATCAAGTGTCCATAGCTAACAAAAAGGCGAAGTCAGTACCACTTTAAATATCTACAAACCAAGTCGAGCGCAAATTTCTTACCGAAGCGTTTTGGTATCCTCATATTCCTTCTTGTGCTGAAGGCCTAGGAATTTTTTGATGTTCTGAATCTCCTGATTCTTGGTAATTTGCTCAACCGAAGCGTCTCGAACATTGAGCAACTTTCCGCGAAGTGGAAATACACCAAACAAGTCTGGATCTACAACAGCGCGTCCAGCCAAGGCGAGTAGACTTGCTGAATCTCCTTCAGTCAAGACCAGAGTGCATTTATAACCATCTTTGGTTCCAGCTTTGTTGGCATCCGTCAATTTCGAATTGTTCATTCGAGCGCGTCGACCACCATCCGTCTTTCGTTGCATCTGATCTGCTTTCTTCTCCGCGAAAGCCAAAATGTTGTTGACAGCATCCGTCTTGGCGATGTCCTTGAGGAATTTGTCGCTGACTGTACATTTACTTCCGAACTGGCTGGTCTTGGTTGTCAATTGTTCTTTTGTCTGCGAAGTAAAGGAAGGATTGACAATTTGCGCATTCAGAAACAGGAAAATGTGATTTCGAATCTGGTTATTGTTGAGCTTGACACCCACTTTCTTCTTCTTGACAATTTCACCAAGCTTAGTAACGATCTGGTCGCTGATGTAGTTGACGTGTGTGCCACCAGAGGTAGTGGCAATCGAATTCACAAATGAAACCTGTTGAAAACTGCCGTCTGACACAGCAAAGCCAATCTCCCATCTTTCATTGGGTTTGTCCGTCAGGATGACATTCTCGGTCGGTACATCCTCCGAATCTCCAGCTTGAGCACTAATGGACTTTGTGTACAGCTCCATATACTGTTTGAAATTCTTGATCTTGATTCTCTGCCCATTCAGATAGACCTTAACTTCCTTCACTGTTCCAGCAAGATCGTAAACGCGGCGTTTGACCAGAGCCTCGAAGTCATCGTCCATACCAGACATGCCAAATTTGGCAAAGTCTGGGGTAAACGTCACCTTGGTATAATCCTCGCCTTTCGCAGCAGTGATGGCGGCCTTGTGCATATTGCCCATGTTTTCGGTCCAAGTCTGCTTGTATTTCTTTTTAGCCTTCGAATCTGTGGTCTCCAACGTGAACTGGGTGCTGTAGATGTTGCAGAGCTTTGCACCAAATCCATTACGTCCACCAGTGACTTTTTGCTGGTCATCGTCGTAGTTGGACGAAGTAAGCAAATGTCCAAAAATCATTTCTGGGATGTAGATTCCCTCTTTGGCATGGATTTCGATAGGAATGCCACGACCATCGTTGAGGACTGAGATCTCTCCGGTTTCTCGATCCACGGTGACTCGAATCTCGCTCATGTTCTTGTCGTTGTGCTTGTTATCGGCAGCGTTGACCAAGATCTCGTCAAAAATCTTGTACAGGCCGGGAACGTAGCTCACTTCGCGGAAGTCCATCATAGACGTCTCCGAATTAAATACCCACATCTGTTTCTCGGTCCGCTCAACCGATCCGATGTATGTATCAGGTCGTTTCAAGATATGTTGCAGCTGGGTAAGCTTCTGATAGCGATCAGTGGCGCTGGTGGACGCCGGCTTTGGCTCTGCCGTCCCATCCATCCCTAGGCTCTCATTCTCGACTTCTTGGAGAGGTTTCGCGGCTGTCTTCTTGGGTGCGGGTGCTTTCTTTTGTTTCTTCGCACTTGGTGGAGTATTCGAGAGCAATGAGTCATCGTGCAGCGAAGCAGGAGCGCGCTCGTCATCAGAGTTCTCAATGTCCGAGACAGGTCGCGCGCGCTTCTTCGGCGCTGGAGCTTTCGTTGCTTTCGTTTTCGTTGGCGCTATTTTCTTGGGCGCTGCTTTGGCTCTGGCGGTCGCTGCAGCAGCCTTCTTCGGAGCTGCTTTGGGTTTCTAGCCACTCAGCGTTAGTGTGTATACATGCAATACCAAGAATCTAAGGGGGTTCATACAGCTTTTGACACGGGCTCAAAGTCAGAGCTCGCTGTCGCGTCAAAGATCGACTCGTCGGAATCCATCTTGGCACACGATATGTGCGCGAAAGTTACCGCGCTGCCGAAGTGTGCTGGCTTGAGGTTCGGAGTGGGATGCGGACGCGTCTGTGTTCAAGTACGCTGTTGCAGTTGTTGTCCTGGTATAAACAACGCTAGCCTAAAATGGAAGCTTAGCCGGGACAGCTCAGGGACCTCCAGGCAACGGTCCCAGCGGGTGGACTCCAGATACTTAGGTGTGCACATAAACATGTCCTAATGCACGTATCGAAAGGATTGGTGAGGACCTCTCCAAACTTTCAAGATACTAGAACCTTGATTAGCTATGTCATGGCAAGATAAGTTATTTAAAGGATTCCCGTATGCCATACTTGGCGCAGTTGCTCGAACAATGAAATGATTCCCGCCATCCGTAGGTTTGATCGAGTAGAAGATACGAAATCTGGCCACTCTAGCCGACAGCGTGAGATTGAGACGAAGTCTTGCATCGTGCGACTCTTGCTATCACTAGGCGCCAGTACGATTGGCAAAAGTGAAGCAATTCAGCGCTCAAGGTGGTGAAGTGAATGAAAGCCCGTTCACTTCTTCTCAATCCTCGGCTTCGCACTTCTTCAAGTTCGAGTTTATTATTTCTTGCGATAGGTCCGGTACAAGTACCATCAAAACAAGGATGTCTGGTTTTAGAATACATCTGTGCGGACTACCGCTGGACCCATGGCTATTCTTATATATCATTCAAGACCGGCTAATTATGTGGAATACTCCTAGTACTTGAGGCGAAAGAATGCAGAGTTATTATTTAGTGCGCTTCATGATTGTTGCATTGCTAATCTGGTACAAGACATGGTATCTAGCTGAGACTCCACAGAACCAATCGAACGGATGCTGCTCAAAGTCAATTCAACAGACTGAATATCCAAGAGCTCCTAGATGTATCCATCAGCAGTGGTTGATCCAGAGGATATCTTCAAAAGCGTTCTTCAATGAGCTTTCTTCGTCATTTGGAAATCCAATCTTGGAACCGTTGCAGAATTCACAAAAGCTTGCTGTTATCTCTTCAGACAGCGTCTTGCTCCCAACATCCATTATTTTTCTAAGTCCATTGACCGCATTGCGAGGATCAACCGCTACGCAAGCACGTGGTCTGCAGAAATATAAACAGTTGTTTGTTTGAGCTCCGGGAAATGAAAGTTATGAAGGAGGATACTTAATCAAAACACATAGCAGTTGGAAAAAATAATATGAACAGCATGATTTTGAACATGAGGTAAGGTATTGACCAAAGTGTTGGAAGATTTAGAGCAGTCTGAGATCTGTTCGATGTTCTTAATCCGAGGCCCTGGGTGTACCACGCCTTTCCAATTTCTTCGGCTTCTTCTTTGGCGTTGCAGACTGGTCTCTGGATCGCGCTTGCTGACTGACCTCCGACGTCTGCCTCGATGGTGCTGGCTTTGCGGGGGTGGGTGCTTGACCGGAAATACTTGAACTACTCCGCTCTTTCTTCTGTGCCGCTTCGCTCGCATTTTCTGTTTTCGATGGCAATTTTGCAGGCGCTTTTCCTGGTGCAGGACTTCCCTTTCGTTGCTCGCGTAGTCTAGCAAGCGACTCCTCAGCTCCTGAAAATTGCCTGCGTGGGCTCGTGGGAGAAGCTGCTTGTGCCGACTTGTTGTCTGAGCTCTGCTGCGTGACTGGCTTTCCCGTACTGTCTTCAACGATGAAGTGTCCTGCTTGCGGTTTCTTTCCGTTGATATCCAAAATATCTTGTGGGCAGGAGCTCATCACCACCACAACATCGCGTTCAGCGCGCAATCGAACGTAATCACCCCGTTTGCATTTTGCTGCTTCAAATTTCACATTACCTTCATTGTCCCATGGGATGTTCATGAAGAGATTTAACGGAGCAGGGACCATATTAACAGTAACGTCCGCTCCAACAGCTCTGGAACCTTTCAATCCGATCTTTTGATTGAACTCTTGGAGCGCAAATACTAGGTTCTCAGCACAAGACCCATGCTTCTCCCAATCCTTAACCCCTAAGCCCTTGTATCTTTGGGGATCGCATGCAGCAATCAAGGTATCATGAATTCCAGGAGATGTATCTTCCGTTAGTGTTACCAGTGGTTCGCGAAGGTTTGAATAGAGCACATCTTCAACCTTCGGGCGCATGTGTTCTGTCTGCGCTCGAGTGTGGGGCATGGACATGTACTCCATCGGTGGTATGGAAGTGTCCGAGTGTTGGCTGTAAGCGTTGTAGCCAGCATACAGCGAGCTGGCGTAGCCCGAGCCCGTGGCGGCTTTGTTGACGCTCAGCATTGAACAGGTATACATTAAGTATTTCACGTACCTGACAAACCAACAGCGCCAACCGGTGTTTTGGAGAAATCATAGAGCTGCTCAGCGTATGATTTTGCGGGATTACGTGCATGCTTTCCTAAGTCAGTTCACGCCATCACTGTTGGCATTGTGAGGCTCACCAACGCGGCGAAGGCCGAAAGTTGACCTTGTGAAGGTAGATAGGACGAAAATCCTTGTCCAGACGGGATATATGTAGACCATCCTTTAGAATTTGATGGCTTTTCAGTCTTCGAATTGGACCAAGTAGGTATGTAGGAACTCCATGTAGATGACTGCGCTGCTCCATCAGCCTTCTTCTGAGGCTGCTTTTGGTCTTTCAGCTTAGCTGGTGCCTTCTTAGTCTTTGCGGCTCCAGTTGTGTCTTTGTTTTGAGCACCCTTTGACGATGACGACCACGATGGAATATAGGCGCTCCATCTACCCGAAGCTGCTGTGGTATTTGAGTCTGCTATTTGTTCGCCATGCTCCTCATTTGCTTCTTTGCTCTGACTGGTAAACTCTTGCGCTTCGTTAGGCGTGCCGTCTTTGCCCTCCTTTTCTTGCGCTTTAGCACCTTGATCTCCAGGGTCTCTTCCGCGGTTTTCATTGGGATTGTCTTCTGCATCTCCAGGTTCCTTTTTCGAGTCCCCTTCCTTTTCATCATCGATTGTCTGAGTCTCCTTGCCGCTTGCGGGTGTTACGGTTCCGTTCTCTTTTTCCGTCTGTTTCTCGTTCTTTTTGGGGGTTTGCGCGGTGCTTTGTTCGCCTTCGTTAAGCTTGTATGGTTCTTGCGACTTTTCCGGTTTTTTCTGCCTTCCGGTGGGTGGCGCATGTAGGGCGAATACCCAGGTATCGATTACTTGGGTGCCAGAGCTATTGATGATTTTGATGCTATGGCCTTGTGGAACATAGGTCGCTGTGCCATGACGAGCAGGGATGGTCTGGATACTGCCCGACATGATTACAGTATGAGTCAGATAGTGCAGAATTGAACATGTACAGAGAAGAAGAATTGTGTTTACAGTGAGCAAGTTTCAATGGCAAACGAGTGTATGCGCCAAAGCGTGGAGGCGAGACTAAGATTGACCCTACGTAATGCTGCATGGCGATCTGCAGCTAAATGAGATCTTGGCAGACGGTTCTTGATTTCTTCGCTGATAGGCTACCAGGACGTGTTCATGACTCTCATCGGCAATCATGCCTCGCTTCTCATGGACTAGACCGAAAAATCAGATTGGTGTGCGCTCAGCCGCATCTTTGAAGCAGACTGCCGGGGGTCAGAAAGGTGATCTCGCTGACCGACGCGCTAATTAGGATGGCAAAAGTTCTGCAAGCGACACGGCTTGTTGTTTTTCTTCGCCCAATCCTTGTCAAGGTCCTTGGCAGTCCAATCACCAAGAGTGTGACCTGGATAAGTTCAAAGCATGAAGTCAACGAACGTACATGCACCTAATATATCTATCTAGGCGCTTCCCTTCACAGACAACACAAGCACGGGTCTATCACGTTCGACACGAAGTTGCTCAGGTTTTGCGCGCTCTACGGTGGCTGTGTCGTTTTTGCAAGAACGTCGTTCGAGATCATCTCGGACCACAGCATTAATACTCTACAGACTTAGCTCACCACGATGTGCTGCTAGCAGCTGTGACCAAGCTATCCGGAAAGAAGGAAGTGCGCGCACATGTTAGCACCTAAAGGTGTGAGTCTCGTGTTTATAGGGGACTGACCGTCCAGTTACCTCTTAGCAGTGTAAAACACCGTCCAGCAGTTGCTGCTTTGCAATTTTCGTTTGACACCAGCAATCCTGGATTTCTCACTAGCATCCAAGATTCTATGTTCCGCGCGTTCGCTTCATCTCATTACCATCTATGGACAACTGCTACTCATGTACCTTGATCTTTCAGTCTGAGCAAGCCTGAGCTCATCTCTTAACCCTCAAAACAGCATCAGGTGAAAAAGATTACATCTCATCATACCTTAGCTTCCATCTTTTTTGAAATCTAAGCTTCCCGTCTCGTAGTGGGACTTCAACCGGCGTGAAGTTCTTATATTTCCTTATTCTTGCTCAAGTAGCAGCATCTCTCGATCTCTCCAACGATTGTTCCTATCCAGCTTATTACGGGTATACCAGCACCAACGGCAATTGCATGGTCGACACGAGAGCATCGGCGACTTTCGGCCTTCCAGCAACTGCAAGTCTTTCGCTTGGTACCAGTCCATCCTTCCCGAATCCTCTCCAATTTTGAAGAGCCACCTCGGGCCAGACTGTTGCCTACTGTATCTACACGGCTCGCCGAGAGCCCTTTTCCGTCCTCGCGGTCTACCCAAACATTACATGCGAGTCCGTCCGGGCCCGGTCAAGTTGGCAATTGCGTATCGAAGATGGGGGAGCCTCGCTAAGTCATACCTACAACGCAGGTACTACTTCATAGCAATCCTTTGCGCAACTCTTCAATTTGAGAATTTGGCATACAAAAACATTGTTCAATTTGATCCGAGTTAAATTCGACATTAAAGACGATCTGCGAAAGGAGCAACTGAGGTCGTGATCATGGAAGCATACTGCTACTTATTCAATAGCTTGGATTGGAACAAATGCCTTCAATCAGACGTCAAGATGGGCAAGACAGCCTGTGTCAAGCTTCTCCATAAACTCAACTACTCACTGAAAATCCAATACATCTGCTTTGCTTCCTAAGTAAGTACATTCTCACAGTAAATTTAAGGCCCCTTTCGTCTGTAAGAACCTACTTTTTAAACACAAATGTGCATTCAAGATGGACTCTATATTGTGCCTTTTCTCGAATCATTTGCGTTTGCTTCTAGACTTAAGAAGACATATGTTCTCGAATCATGTCGAACAGTGCGGACAAGATTAGATCTCCCTTGTCAGAGCTGTTGATCCTCGACAGCAGCTCAAGGTGGCAAAGTGCTCGTGACAAAGGCTTGTTACAGCCCCGTTTTCATGAGCCCACCAACCTAGAATGATCTAGAAAGTTATAAATTTCGAAGACTTCTTCGTACGTAGCTGGAAGGATGTGAGAAAACCTTGTGAGCCTGCTTCGTCATCATGTCGATTCCTCCTTCGTCTTCGTCGATAACCGAATTCTACGTCCAACCGACTACTGTGGACGGTGGTTGGATCACAGTGCCGACAAGTCACAATCGCTTGATCAGCCACTTCTTCTCGAGGGCTGTCAACCAAACCGAAGTACCTGGGGTTTATGTAATTCACCCTCCAATACAACAAGCAACTTTTGTTTTCTGATATCGCTCAGGACGTGTCCTATGACTTCATTCGTAACAAGACAACGAACTACACGATTTCGCTCTTTATTCCAGGATGCAGCTCTGACAGCACTTGTTCACAAAGAGGTCCCATCGAGGTGGCTACGTACCCTACTGAGAGCGGCCCTCAACTTTCCAGCCAAATCGAATTCAGCCAAAATTTTTTGATGGATACATGGCACGATCTCTACAGTGGTCCCATAGACGGAGCTAACCCGAAATTCACCCCTTCCGTCCAAATTAGCCCTAATATCACTGTTGGCAATCGAACCATGGTCGTTTCGATAGCGCGCTTCAGTGAGATACAGACCCTTCCCTCCTCTACACTGACCTCGTTACCTTCTTCAACGCACATCGCATCCGCCTCGCCCTCGCCATCCTCTTCAAGCGCAGCTTCTCAGCCTTCGGACTCTGGCCTTCCAACACATGCAAAGGCAGGGATGGGCGCAGGGCTCGGAATCGCAGGGCTTCTGATCTTTCTTCTGGCGATGCTCGTCTGCCTTCAGCGCCGGAAGGCTCAGAAAACCAAGCTGGCTGGGGAGAAGCCACACCGAAGGTGGTGGGAAAAGGCCGAATTACATGGAGAGAGCGCGGTTCAGCCAGTGAACTTAGGGGTGCCACCATATGAGCTGGGTTCAGAAGAGATATGTGAAATGGGCTCGTCGGCAATGAGGGTGGAGATGGATGCACAAGAAATATATGAACTTGATTCGAGGGCGACTATTGCGGAAGCACCGACTGAGATGCAGAACTGAAGTGTATGATTCGGTTACCCCGACCGCGGGGTGATGCGATGCGGATAGCGCTTTTTGCTCAACGCCTCGTTGGCCAGGGGATAATTGGCTTCGTTAGTTGTCATCTAAAACTTGGAGATACTTATCACGTTTGATTTGGCCATTCGCTTGGGCCGACACAGCAGAGGCACGATGTCTGTTCTGTATTGGGAGCATTAGCGTGGTGTCATGGAGTGCTTTCGGGGTAATGAGGAGAATGAGATAGAAGGCGGTAATCGAGAGCGCAGATTCAAATCGATGATACGTAATTGAGTAAGAAGCTATGCGTACGCCAATTCACTTCGACTGAAATTCTACACAATATTATTAGCTTCATTCCCTTGCCTCAATAGACGCTAGGCCATCAGGTTGGGTGAAATATGATGAACGGGATGCAGGTCGTGAAACAGGAGGTGGCCGGTCAACTCCGCCGTTCATGCAGAGGTGATGGATACTGGCCACCCCCTCTCCTACTACGCCCCTGGGCTATGTTTCCGCCCGGAGTTATGTCTGGGAACATCTGTATTCGCTTCATTGATTCTATCCCATTTTAAGTCGCACACCTCATGCGATCAGCTGGGTTGCTATCAGCACGAACCTCTCGACTTGGACCTACATTCGAGCATCTATCCCTGCGCTCGTTCCCTTACCATCTCCGCCTAAGAAATGGATCTACGAGACACGGCAAGCAAAAACATCGGGTGTCTGGGCGCATTACATTCCTTGTTCTTACTTCGAGTGCGGTGGCTGGATTCCTTTTCAGAGCCTTCATAAATCCGAATCCGGCGTCCACCCGGGATGATCCACATTTTCTGGACGCCCACTCCTTCAGACCATTTACTTTAATAGAAAAGGTACCTGTCTCCTCTACGAGTAGCATCTTCCGCATTCGTCCCACGCACGATTCGCTCGATGTAAAGCAACTGCAGGCGCTATGGAATCGTGGTGTCTGGAGTGTGCAAGTCAAACAACCGCAACTCCAGATCGTAAGGGCCTATACTCCATTACCACCAGATACCGTATCATCCGACCCCCAGAGTGGTGACGACACTACGAACGAGTTACGGCTTTTGATTCGTAAGGAAGAGAACGGCGAAGTCTCAGGATACCTTCATCGACTTCCGATAGGAAGCCAGATTGAAATCAGGAGGGCGAACATCGAGTACGAACTCCCAGCAGAGGCTGAAGAGGTAGTTTTCTTGGCTGGAGGCACGGGAATCGCTCCCGCTATGCAGCTGGCGTACGCCATCTTGCGCCGTCCAAAAACACACTATCGCATGCTTTGGGCAAACCGCAAAAGGGAGGATTGCCTAGGAGGTGTGTCTGGTGTCGAGCTACCAGCAAAATCTCACTCAGCATCATGGCTACGACACCTTTCAGGGACAAACAATGCTAAGCAGGATATACAAAAAGCCCCGAGCTCCGATGACATCAGTCCGATTGTGAAACAAATTCAGCGATATGAGCAGCTGTCGAAAGATGCTGTTGGCCAGAGGATAAGTGTGGAGTATTTTGTGGATGACGAGCAGTCATTCATCAAGCCCGACCGTGTCGGGAAATATATCAAAACAAGTACTGCAAGTGATGCAAAGGATTTGCAGGCGGGACGGGATATTATGGTCTCTGGGCCAGACGGTTTCGTTGAATATTGGGCAGGCAAGAAGCCTGTGGAAGGTAGCAGAGATTCTCAGGGCCCATTAGGTGGAATGTTGTCACGTCTCGATATAAGAGGCTGGAGGGTGTGGAAACTCTGATCCGCACCCTTCTGCAGAGGACGATTACTTCATCTCAGGCTCTCAGCATCACCCAGAACCAAGGTCTATGAGGGTAATTATGACTTATGTCATTTCGTTGGAGACAAACGTTCGACAATATTAAGTATCTAAACTAAGCCTCAGTGGCCGAGTTTTGGGTTGGTGAGCATGCCTCCTGGTATGCATTTATCACCATGTATCAAGGAATCCGACACCCTCTTCGACACCACGCGCACCTCAATCTGAAACAAACATACTAGTGGACTTTCTATGGATGTGAGTCCTTCGCAAAGATAGGCTCTCCAGATTTCGTCGGGGCACATGATTACCGCGGCAACGGCGAGTATCGTCAAATCACAATATCGCGTTGTTGTCGCTATCGGGATTTCCGACCTCTCTACATCCGTACGTGCATGGCTCTCTGCCAAAACATCATGGGTCTATGAGTTTCACAATATCCGCATTCACGTGTCATCTTTCTTTTTTGATACGAATATTATGGCAATAGGTCGAGTCGTACAATTGTTATAAGGTTCTTCGCAATCCGCGCTCTTGTTACCAAAGAGCTTGTTTATGTCCAAAACGTCTATACCGCTCAGAAAAATTGTTCATCTGAACCCAGCAATTCATCAGGTTTCTATATCAGTAATGACAGCGTACACCAATGCTGTCGACAAAGTAATCAGAGTTAGTCATGCAGTCGCAGCGTATGTATCTATTGTGCGAAAGGTCTGCTCCGTACATTGCATTGAACAACCTGGCCAAGCCAAGAGGCAGGGGTTTTCCGATTTCCCCAGCCACACCAGCTTTCAACTCCATCGAGAACTCCGACATACTAGCACACAGCGATGCAATCTTGCAAGGTCACTGGCTAAAGCTTTGTCTGTTGTTTCCGCTCGCGCCATGCTTGCATTTGGTCGGTCATGCACCTAGCTGTGGTTCCGCAAGCATGAGTATAAAGGCTTAGACCGTCAAGCTATCTCGACTTCTGCAATTTCTCTTTCTTATCCTCGAAAAGATCAAGAATATTACAAAGTTTTCCTTTTCAACCCAATTCCATCATTTCAGAGCAGAAACCCCTACGCGTCCCGACAACATGCATATCTCCAAGATCTTCACATCCGCCATCTTGGCAGCCGCTCCCCTCGCCGCTAAAGCATCACCAGCCGTCGGCCCTGCATCCAAGTCAGCTACCTTGGGGAGCCGCCAGGTTGACAACAACTTCAGTGAGCTAGGGCAACTGATCTCCGCTCTGGAGAATCTTCTTACGCCTGAGACGATCAACAACATCGGTTCAATTGTTAATAATGCTGCGGCGTTGATGACGCCTAACTTTGTCAATCAGACTCAAGGTCTCGTCTCGGGGGTTTCAACGGTAAGTACCTCCTCGCATATCAGATGGTGAAATGGTCGCATATTTACATTAAACCCAGCTTTTGCCGGAGCTCCCAGCATTACTGGGCAGTCATCTTGGAGGTGGTAGTGGTGGCTCATCTTCTTGAAGTGCTGTTGCTGTGTTCGTGCTATCTCAAATGCAGAGCAGAATCCATTCATGTTCCAACGTTCTTCCCGTACAAACAATGATCTTCTTAGTTTCCATATTGGCCAAGAGTATGCCTGTTAGTCTCAATGATATATCACGTATTTGCAGGTTAAAAATATCCTCTAGACGAAATTCTTATCCAAAAGTTGTAATTCATCATGATAACAGTGATCGCGATTCATAAAACGAGCCTACAGTAAAAAGTATGTATTGAATAGAAAAGCCCCAAGAAAGCCAACAACGCCACTCCAACCCAACTCAAACACGCATTTCCCACTCCCCTCAATCAATCTCCCTCCATCACCACTTTTCACACCACCAAAGCCGCCACCGCCAACGCTCCCGCCGCCAAAACCCCCTGCCCC